>PVIR01002268.1:0-60395 GCA_004026965.1 Petromus typicus | reverse complement strand
CAAAGTTTCCATTTACAGGGTCAAAAACCTTATATATCTTTAAAAATGTAAAAACAAAATAAGTTGCACAGGCAATTGTATGCTTTAAATAATGTATTTATATAATCTCAGAGCTAGAGGTAAAATTCCTAGAAGTAAAATGAAATTCAGGAACAAGTTTTCATCAAACTGATATATACACACTAACAACTGATATGTTTGAAATTGATATATACACACTAATAAAAAATAAGCACATATATCGATGTCTGTCTCTCAATATTTTAAGACTAGTTGTACTTGATCATTAAATTAGAGGAAGTATTACAGGTATGTTTTATTGAGACATGAAATAAAATCTTTACATACTTCAAGGAGTTGAGGTTACTAGTATAGAAACTGATAAATAAATGCTTACATCTGAAATCATTCTATGCCATCACTTGAAAGACTCTACAGGTTTTTCCTGGGAGAGTTAATAGAGTGGACAGTAAACTCCTCCGGGAGAAGGCTGAATGGGAAACTGGTGCTTGCCTGTTTTAACCACACAATTTTTCATGATAATGAAACTCTGTCAAAAGCAGTGGTCAAGATGATGTATTACATGGCCCAATCATAAAGCATTGCTACCACAAGTACCCTAAGACCTCAAAACTTTGGCCATTTCACAGATCAGCTGGAAAGATTAATGCTTTGGCACTGCATCAACCATGTTTACAATACTGTAGTGCTCCCTTGGTCAGCAAGCTTGCAATTTGAGGCAATATTTTTTAGCTCATGAAGTTGTCATGTTTGTTTGGTTTAGGTTTGTGGGCCGAGCCACAGGACCTTTCCTCCAGTTGACTAAACAACATGCTTACTGCTGATCATATGGTGTATTTTGGTATGGAATTCAAACACGAGCTGCAGAATCCAAAGGGCTCAGGTTCAGGAAATGTGCCTCCTCATTGCAGAATCTCTCTGTAACTCTTTTGCTTGGACCCTCAGTGTTCACCTTTATGAAAGTCTGGCTTTGCTCATTCACAGCCACAATTTAGAGGATGCAGTGGTCTCTTTTCCTCTCCTTTAACTTGTACTCATCATGGTCACTTTTTGGCCAAGTAGCCACAGGGTATGCTTGTTCAGTGAAAGGAGGGTTAGGAGAATGGGGAAAATGAGAATTAAGTTTTGCCAGGTACTGGTACAAACTCGCAATGTTGATTGTGATCATAATGTGTATATAAAATATACCAATAAAATCAATTTTTTTTAAAAAAGAAAGGAGGATCAAAACACAAATAGCTTTCAATGACCTAGCATCTTAATCTGTAGATATGCTATAGTATAAATGACCTGCCGAGAATCCTTTCAATTAAGGAAAAGAGAAGCCACATAATGTTAGCAGTAGCATTTGTGCAGACATGGTAATAAGGCCTTTCTCATCACTTTATTTCACCATCCTAAAGAGACTTTTTTGTAACCATGCCCATTTTCTAGCTGAGAACAATGAGATTATAGAGGTCAATGGTTACTTCAGAACAGAATCAAATATCACCCATATGCTTAAGATCGTCTCTCCAACATCTCTTTATATGTTTTCCTAAGAGCTGTTACTTTTCTCCTCATCCTCTGTCTTGTGTGCTAAGAACCGCATAAGGACCCCATTTAGAATTTCTTCATCCTGGACTTTGTTCTAGAAGATCAATTTTTTCCTTAAGTTCAAGGTTACTGACCTAATATCTAAGAAAGAACCTCTAGGGATGGGGAAGGAAGAAGGTGAATGCGTTGAAATTATTACTTTTCATGAACATAAGCAAGAAAGTATTTTTCAAAAAAAGGAGTCTCCATGGCTTGGATCAGTTTTTCAAGGAGTCCATGGTTAAAATAATGACTTGATTCAGTTTCCAGGGAAGAGAGATGAAAAGGAATAAACTTTCCTGGAAAGCTAATTCATTTTTTTTAATTGAAATCTTTATCGGTACATTACATATACACATCATGATTGCACTCCACATGGGGATTTATACCAGTATAAGACATAACTTAATTCTCATTTTTTCCCATAACCCTACCCACCCTACCACCCCCCATATACGTACAATTTGTTTCCCTTCTTTTTTATTATAATCTCATTATTTTTCCCCCTTCACTCTATTTTACTTTGAGTATTTTCTATTTCACTATATATAACATATAATTCTAGAACTCATTTACATCTTTATTTTCTCATACCAAAGAGAAGATGTGATATTTACCTATCTGTGACCTATTTATTTCACTTATGAGGATATCCTCAAGGTATGTCCATTTAAGTATAAATGATTCAAACTTATCATCTTTTATGGCAGAGTAATACTCCATTCTGTAGAAGAACCACAGCTTTTTTATCCAGTCTCCACTTGATGGACCTTTGGGTTGTTTCCAAGATGTAGCAATCACAAACTGAGCTACTATAAACATGGGTGCACATATGTCACTGTGATATGAGTCTTTTAATTCTTGTGTGTGTATACCTACCAGGGCAATGGCCGGGTCAAATGGGACCTCCAATCTTACCTTTTTGAGGAATGTCCAAACTGATCTCCACAGGGGTTGTACGAGTCTACGGTCCTACCAACAGTGGAAAAGGGTTCCTTCTTCTCCGCAGCCTCACCAACATTTGTTGCTAGCTAATTCTGAAATGGCAGCCATTCTTTGTGGAATGAGATGAAATCTCAGTGTTGTTTTCATCTACATCTTTCGAATGACTAATGATGTTGAGCATTTCTTCATATGCTTCTTAGCTGCTCTTACTTCTTCCTCTGAAAGAGGAAAGAATGAGATCCCATTAAAAGAATGAAGTCCTTTGCTGATTTCTTCTGCCAAATCCTGTGCTATAGAGGTTTCGTTCAAGAAGTCTTTCCCTAAGCCAATGTCTTCAGAAGTTTTACCTAATCTGTTTGCAGCAGGTTTAGAGTGTCTGTTTTAACATTTAGGTCTCTTATCCACTTTGATTTTAGCTTGGTACATGGTGAAAGAGCTAGATCTACTTTTAGTATTTGGCAAGTTAAAGCCCAGTTTTTCCAGCACCATTTGTTAAAGAGGCTATCTTTCCTCCATTGAGGATTTTTGGCTCCTTTGTCAAAGATGAGGTGGCTCATTGTATCTGGAGTAGTTTCTGGATCTTCTAGTCCACTCCATTGATCCTCAGGTCTGTTACTTTGCCAGTACAGTGGAGTTTTTTTATCACAGTGTCTTTATAGTATAGTTTCAAGTTTGGAGTTGAAATACACCTCACCATGTCCCTGTTACTTAGAAGTGCTTTTGCTATTCTAGGTCTTTTGTGGTTCCAGATGAAAGTTTGGATTTTTTTTCTCTAGATCTGTGAAATATGGGAGTACAGCCATTTTGACGATGTTGTTTCTTCCTACCCAGGAGCAAGGTATGTCTTTCCATTTTTTGATATCAACTTCTATCTCCTTTTTCAGAGTGCTATAGTTTTCAGAGTAGAGGTCTTTCACCTCCTTTGTTAGATTGATTCCTAGATATTTTTTTGGGGTGCTATTGTGACAGGGACTGACTCCCCAATTTCTATCTCAGTGGGTCTACTCTTTGTGTGTACAAAGGCTATTGATTTTTGAATGTTGACCTTGTAACCAGCTATGCGGCTAAATTTGGTGATTAGGTTCAGCAGTTTTTTAATTGAGTTTTTAGGATCCTCTAGATAGAGTATCATGTTGTCAGCAAATAATGACAATTTAACTTCTTCTTTTCCAATCTTTATTCCTTTTATTTCTTTCTCTTGCCTAATTGCTATGGCTAATATTTCCAGAACTATATTGAACAGAAGTGGTGAGAGAGGACATCCTTATCTTGCTCCTGATCTTAGTGTGAAAGGTTTAAATTTTGACCATTTAGTATGATACTGGCTGATGTTTCTTGTAGATAGCTTTTATTAGTTTGAGATACAGACCATCTATTTCTATCTTCTGTAGGGTTTTGAACATAAATGGGTGTTGTACTTTGTCAAACGCTTTTTGTGCATCAATTGAGATGACTAAATGGTTTTTTTCCTTTAGCCTGTTAATATAGTGTGTAACATTTATTGATTTACATATGTTGAACCATCCTTGCATCCCTGGGATGAATCCAACTTGGTCAGAGTGTATAATCTTTTTGATTATACACTGTATTCTGTTTGCCAGTATATTATTGAAGATTTTTGCATCAATGTTCATAGGGATATTGGCCTGTAGTTCTCTTTTTCAGTTGGGTCTTTCTCTGCCTTTGGAATCAGGGTAATGGTTGCTTCCAGGAATGAGTTTGGGAGCACTGCTTCCCTTTCAAGTTCATCAAAGAGTTTCAGAAGTAGAGGCACTAACTCTTCTTTAAAAGTTTTATAGAATTCAGCCATAAAACGGTCAGGTCCAGGGCTTTTCTTTGTTGGCAAGTTTTTAATTACATTTTCAATTTCACAGATTGTTATTGGGGTATTTAACATTTCTATATCTTCTTTATTCAGCTTTAGGAGTTCATATGTGTCTAGAAATCTATCCATTTCTTCTACATTTTCCATTTTATTAAAGTATAAATTTTCAAAGTAGGTGTTTATTATCCTCTGGACTTCTTCTGCGTTGGTAGTAATTTCTCCATTCTCATTCCTAATAGCACAAATATAAGCTTTTTCCTTCCTTTGTTTAATGAGGTTGGCTAAGGGTCTATCAATTTTGTTTATCCTCTCAAAGAACCAACTTTTGGATTCATTGATTTTTTGAACTGTTCTCTTGGTTTCTGTTGCATTAATTTCTGCCCTGATCCTTATAATTTCTTGCCTAGTGCGAGCTTTGGGTTGGTCTTACTCCTCTCTTTCCAGTTGCTTGAGGTTCAGCATTAATGTTTATTTGAGCTTGCTCCGTTTTCTGGATGTAGGCCTTCAGTGCTATGAATTTTCCTCATAGAACTGCTTTCATTGTGTCCCATAAATTTCTAGATGTTGTACTGTGTTATCATTTAGTTGTAAGAACTGTTCAATTTCTTCTCTAATTTCTTCTGTGACCCAATGGTTGGTCAGCAATGTTGTTCAGTTTCCATGTGTTTGTGAAAATCCTGGGCTTTCCTTTGCTATTCAGCTCCAATTTCAGGGCACTATGGTCTGACAGTATACAAGGGATAACTTCAATTCCTTTATATTTGCTTAAACCTGTTGTATGAATGAGCACTTGGTCTATTTTGGAGAATGATCCATGAGCAGCTGAGGAGAATGTGAATTCTGACTTTGTGGGGTCAAATACTCTGTAGGCATCTATTAAGTCCATTTGCTGAAGAGTCTGGTTGAGCTCAAGGATTTCCTTAGTGATTTTTTGTCCAGTCGATCTGTCTGTTTGTGACAGTGGTGTATTGAGGTCCCCTACTATTATTGTATAGAGTTTATCTGGTTTTTCAAATCTGTTAATGTTTGTTTTATATAGTTGGGTGCATTAGAATTTGGAGCATAGATATTTAAGATTGTGATTTCTGTCTCTTGGATTTTTCCCTGAACTAAAAGATAGTGTCCATCTTTATCTCTCTTTATCAGTTTTGGCTTGAAGTCTATTCTGTCTGAAAATAAAATGGCCACTCCTGCTTTCTTGCTGTTTCCTGTCACATGGAGTATTGTTTTCCATCCCTTTACTTTTAGTCCATGGTTTTCTTTCTGAATTAGGTGTGTTTCTTGTATACAGCAGATTGTAGGATCTTGCTTTTTGATCCACTCTGCCAGTCTGTACCTTTTAATTGGTGTGTTGAGTCCATTGACATTAATGGTTATGACTGATATAGGTAAATTTAGTGCTGCCATGTTTTCCTGTTCTTGGATGTGTTATTCTACTTTTGCCCTTTTCCCATCAGTTTCTTGTTTGGTCCCATGGGTTGACTCGGTTAGGTCTCATGGATTTGTAACTTTCCTTATTTTTCTCCAAGATATTCCTTAGAATGTTTTGGAGCACCGGTTTCGTATTTGTGAAGTTTTTCAGGTGCTCTTTGTCATGGAAGTATCTTATTTCCCCATCAATTTTGAAGGATAGTTTTCAGGATACATCAGTCTGGGTTGGAAGTTGTTTTCCTTTAGGACTTGAAAGACTTCACTCCAGGCTCTTCTTGCACTGAGTGTTTGAGTTGAGAAGTCCGCTGTGATCCTGACAGGCTTCCCTTGGAATGTAACTGTTTTCTTTTCTCGGGGTGCTTTCAGTATTTCATTCTTTTTTGGGGTATCTGGAACTTTTATAATTATATACCTAGGTGTAGATTTTTTTCATGTCACGGGCGTGTGGAATTCTGTATGCTTCATATATTTATATGTCCAATTTTTTTCCTTTTGATGTGAAGTTTTCTGCCATTATCTCTGTGAATAGTTTTTTAATGTCTTTAGCATTGTCTCCTGCTTCCTCAGTGACTCCAATCAATCTTATGTTATTCTTCTTTGAAACATCTAGGGGCTGTTGGATGGATTTTTTCATTATCCCTTGCTTTTTTCCATAGATTATGCCTTTCCTGTTCATTAGTTGAGATCCTGTCTTCTAGGTCTGAAATTCAGTCTTCTGCCATATTCATTCTATTGCATAAACTTTCATTTTCTTTCTTAATTTCTTCGACTTGTGCTTGTAAGTGTTTAAAAGGTTCCATTGCTTTTTCTATCTTGGATTCTATCAACTCCATTATTTCCTCTTTAGCTTTATTAATCATCGTATTGACTGTGTCCAATATCTCTGCTTTCTTCTCAGAGATCAGTTCCGATTTCCATTTTACTAGATCTGCTTTGGTTACCATTTCCGAGGACAATGGAGACTGGCCTTCAAACTTCTTTATTTCACTTCCCTCTGTGTTACCCTGAGGTGAGGATCTTCGTATCTGAGACTTTGAGTGTTTCCTCATCTCTGAGTTTTTGTCGTTGCTGTTGTTTTTGGCTTTGTACCTGCCCTGCTTTCTGGCGATGTTTGTTGCAGGTCTCTTTCCTCCTAATATTTAGGACCCTTAAAATATCAGTGTTTCTTGGGTTGTTCTTTATAGTCTGTATTGGGACCTAAAGAAAAACCCCTAGTTCTGGCACACCATATGAGGCACTCAAACAATATACTTTTGGTATAAGGTCAGAACACCTTCTCCCATATGCTTAGAGGCAGAAAGGCTCTGGCTCCTGCACTGCTACAGTGGCTCTGCCTGAAGTTCCAATAGGCCTGCCTGCTCACCAATACAGAGTCCCTGGGCTCGCTTGTGCTGTTGGCCTGGAGGCCAGTAGGCTGCAGGCTCTGTGCAGCTGCAATGGTACTGGCTGATGTTCCATCAGGCCCACATACTTACCAATACAGAGTCCCTGGATGTGCTTCTGCAGTTGATGTGGAGAAAGTCAGACTCTGGCCTGGTGCGAGTGTAATGGCGCTAAACGCCACCTCTGTGGCACTGCCTGCTGTTCTACTCAGTCCTAGGTGCTCTTCCAGAGTGGGCCTGGAGGCAAGGAAGCTCCAACCCCCAAGCGGATGCAATGGCCCCAAACACTGCCTCTGCGGCACTGCCCACTGTTATTCTGAGTCCCTGGGCACTCTTCTTGCCTGGGCCTGGAGGCCAGCAAGCTCCAACCTTGGCGCAGATGCAATGGCACCAAACGCTGCCTCCAGTGCCTGAAAAGCTAATTCTTGATGAAATCAGAGGAAACCCCCACAAATTATTTGGTCTTTATAATCTTTTCTGCATTTTCATAGATAATTTCTTCAAGAAGCTCTGCCCACCATCCATTATATTTAGTTCTCCAGGTCTTGTGTGAGCACTAGCACACCAAGGACAGTGTGGTATGGAGGCAGGAGTAGGAGGTATGGTTACTGTGGAGACACAGCAGGCACCCCCACCCTCAGCTTCTGGGGATTGAACCCAAGGCCTTTGTTTTTAACTATATTCTCAATCAGTATTTTTTAGAATTTTTAGAGAGTCTAAAGTTGCTCAGGCTGGGCTCATACTTGGGATCCTCCTGCCTCGAGAGGTAGAGATTCGTGATACCTCCCATTCTCAACAGGCTCTTTGGAGAGTGTGTGTGTTTGGCTTCACACTTGATTGGATGAGCTTTCATTATGCTCAGGAATCAGATGAAGAAGGTGAGAACAATTTTGACAATAACAATAGAGTGTCTGGCAGCTATAAACAGTCTCTTCTATTTTCCCCCAAATGTATCTATGGTCTCAGTTTCTATGATGTGGCTCATTTGATCATATAAGACAAAATCATATATTCTCTGATAAAGTAGGATATTTTTGTTATTATTAAAATGTTATTTTGTTATTATTAAAATGTTAAAGATAATTGAGATTAGTGATTTAAAGCAGATATTTAATAGTAATTTGATAAGCAGGAGAGATTTAGGAGGAAATATACTTCTCAAAAGAAAAAAAATACTCAAAGGGTAAGGAAAAGGATTATGTCTACTGAAGAAATCTTAATTCTAATTACTATTTGAGTATTTATAGTTTAAAAAGTTTTATCTCCCTGAGCCTATATTTTCTTGTTGATAAAGAGAACAATTAAATCTACGGTGAAATAATTTCCTGTCCAGGATGTAGCTCAAGTGGTATGATACCTACCTTGGAAGCATAAGGGCCCAAGTTTGATCCTAGGTATGGGGTCAGGGGATTCCTTTTGAAAAATAATGACTGTAGATCTGAGGTGCCAGTGAGAGGGAAGTATGAGAGGAATGAACTATGCACATATGGTATTACAGTCTTTTCTATTAAAAGCAAAGGCATAGGTCTCAGGTGCCTTAACTCATATAACTGAAGTTTCCAGGGGTGGCACTGACCGTGTTTATAGGCAATGTGAAAGCTGGCAACTAGAACTCCTGGAAAAGAAAAGGCCAAAAAGTGGGTCCAAAGATCAGGTGTGAGTCATCCTTTCAGGCCCTTGGAGGGGCAACCAGCAGAAAAAAAGGAAGTTGGCCAGAAAGGGGGGTTTCAATCTCAAACTGGAATCTCTTGGATTATGTTGGATCATGACATGTAAAATTTGGGAAAGGATAAGTAGTACTTTTCGGTGCTTGTTCGAGGGACAAGACAAAGTAAAACTGTTGTAAAACTTACTGACATATTGTTTACATTACCAAATTCTTCAGATACACAAAAAGTCATGCCAATTCATTGCGAAGTGGGTTTTAGCATTTGTATAAAATTATATAGACTTATACAAACTTTAGATATGATCTATAACCTAAAAATCTACATAGCTCTCCTTCATTCCAATGCTTCCTCTCAAAAGCAGTAAGTGTTGATGGTTCTATGTGATCTATGGACTCACAAAACTGTGCGGCACACACACGTGTGCAGACATATAGAGAAATTCTATTTTTTCTGCTATATATGTGTATTTTGTGGTTTACTCAACAGTGTGTGACAGTCTTCTCACTTTTTAATTTCACATAGATTTGCCTCATCCTAATATTGGTAGCACATTGCTTTAATGAATTAGATATTGTAATGTATTTAACTATTTTGCTGCTGATCTACAGTAGAAATATCTGAGGCCCATTCATTCACTGGATTGTGAAGAACACTGCATGTTAAACTTATGGTCAGTAAGAAGATATAAAATATACGCTCTTGTGCTCAAGACATAAAACTAATTGGAGGAGATAAGATCTAGTCATATTCTCGAGTTGTAAAAAGGAAGACAATTTAAAGCTTCCTTAAATCTTCTTCTCTAAAGCAAAAAGAGTAACAGCATTATTAGGAGGGATAAATAAACACACAAGTCACCTCGCAGTACAGATGAGTGAGGCATGGGGAGGTAAGCTGAAGAGCCAGGGATGGTTTCCAGCAGGGCTTTCCTGCTCCTGTCCCCTCTCCGTAGCACCACTAGATCAATCTTCCTGCAGCAATGCTTTGATCACTCCACCGCTCTGCTCCGAAACCTCCTGTGACCTCCCATGGCCCAGTCTTTTTTCTCATCTGCTACAGAAATTTCTTCATTGAAATCACGTTTCATTAGAGTAGAAGTTGTTGTGACATGGCTGAACATGCACTGGAGTTGTTATTATAAGTCCTTGTTGTGAATTCTTTTTCTGATACTTTTTATTTAGTTGGGTACTTTGGCCAGTCTACAAAACTTCCCTGGATTTACACTCCTCATTTGTCATCTGTTGTTCACTCATTTTGTAGGTTTGGTGTAGGAATTAACTGAGATAATATAAGTGAAATTTTTTGGAGAACTGTGAAGTGTTTTGTGAGTGTAAGATATATATACATATAGTATATGCTATATTTACCTACCAAGAACTTGCTTTTCATATATTTATAGATGTAGCTAATGGTAGGGGTCAATATTTCTACAAGTAATCATACATATATGCTCTATTTATTTTTAATTTTGAAGGATAGATAGGAATTTGAGAAGAAAATGTGTAAAAGTTGTTCTGGTCTGACTGAGTGTTGTGAGAACGTGTTAAGAAGTTTAAATGGCTGCAGTATAATAGAGATGCAGCAAATCAGTTGATTCACTCAAGTGCAAGTTTTACCTAACTAGAAGCTGGAGCCACACTGAAAAGATCTAATATTGTAAGGCTCCTGAAAGCAGGGTTAGAGAGTGGAGCAGACGGTTCTTCACAGAGGGCTGATGTGATCTGATCTCTCAGGGTTCAGAGAGGTGGTTGGCTACAGGGAGGAGAATGTTAGATGATTGTGGCCAGGTGGGTGTGGTGGAACAGGTTTATAATCCCAGCCATCAGGAAGGCCTAGGAAGGAAGAACACAAATTCAATCCAAGCCTGAGCAGTTGAGCCATTTAACTAGGACTTGTCTCAAAATAAAAAGTGAAGGACTGGGGATGTAGCTCAATGCTAAGGCCCTCAGCTTAATCCCCAGTGAATGTAAAACAAAATGAAACAAAACTAAATAAACAGACAAACAAAACCCCAGTTGGTTAGCTTCTACTGACCAAGGAAATGGAAACATAGATGTGAGACTGCTGTGAAAGCATTTTCTGGATTTTGTCAGGTCACTGTTTGCACTGCAGGGTAGGGAGTGGAAGAAAGATGGATCAAGGAGGTTCTATGACTGGTGGTGATCTGGAGGGGTGGGCAGCCCGTTGAAGAACAGAGAAAAGGGGATGCTGTGGCAAGTCTATTTATTTGCCTGAGGTGTAGGGGCAGAAAAGAAAGCAGACAATGTAGCTAACAGTGATAGCTGAACTAGCCAGAAAGGCAGTAGTTGACTTGGGCTGTGCCAGTAGTTTCTCACAAATCTCACTGATTCTGAGCTGGACTGAAGCTCTTTAGGAATGTAAAATGCACCCAGAAAATTGATAGTGAGAATGAGATGTGAGGGCAATCTTAAATTATCAGATTTAAGGCACAAACAGTTTTCATGGATTCACTTGTTAGAAACAGTGGGCTTGAAGATTATAATTTATTCTCAAGTCTCTTCACTCCATGAAAGAGTTTCCTTCAAAGGATTTTGCTTAAAATTTTTATTAGCCATGTTTCAGTGACCGTATATCTTTAAAAGGAATCCAGATGCATTTCTTTACAAATAGTTTTCAATTCAGATATTTTACCAGTTCAAACTCACTTTCATTTCTAAATATGTTTGAATAAATAAAACTATGCTGTGAAGCTAATCTGTTTCCTGAAGATTTGAGAAATAACTTGGAAATCAACTGTAAAGCAGTATTTTCTGGAAAACCCCAATACTTTGCAGCCAGATGTCTGTCAGAGCACTGTAACTGAGAAAAATCTTCATTTCCATTAATCACCAAAGGAAATGCAATTTCTCCACACTGTCAAAATTAATAGAACTTTATTTTATGTGGGTTTGTTTCATTTCATCTTATAATATGCTATGATCTATACAGAAAGCAGAAACAAATATAGTTTGTTGTAAGTTATTCAAGTGTGTATATGAATTTATAATGGAAATAGGTTCTCATATTGGAACGAAAACCAGCACAGAGAAAATCAAGGGTAGAAAGCCTAGATTTTTAAAAAAATACAACTTCATGTTGCCTCACTTATTACAAATATCTACACTACACTAGAGTACAAGAAAATATTTTAAAGGACTTAGTTTTTATGACTTTTAGAATTGAAATTATATAATTGGAGCTTCTTGAAAAGTTACCAAAAAATTATAAATAACAGTTCAGAATCTTTTTTGAGTGTTTATTTTTTATTAGTACATATGTGCAAAACATAATGTTTACATTCCTATGGGCAGCTGGTACATGAACATAACATGTTTTAATTATAGTGATTATTGGATTGAAAAGCAACACACATAGCTGTTGAGTAGGAAAAGCAAATGCTTTGAGAATAACCCCTCAACATATGTAATGGAGTGTCAAGAAATTGATAGTCTTTTTGACCAGTTCATTTTCTAGCAGCCACTGAGACTAATATCTAACGTCTTTTTCTTCCCCTAAGAAAAGGAAAAAAAGTCCTCAGTGTAAGACTAGTGAGGCCCACAGAGGCTAAGGAAACATGGGGATGAATGTGTGGCATGTGAATGTGAGCCGTCGAGCTCGCTATCTTTATTCCATATGGCATGAAGTGAGCCTGATGGGATTTCAGATTGTGGCCTAAGATAGCAGAGGATCGTACAAAGCTCCCAAATGAACACTACATTTCTGAATCACAACTTCAAATTCAGGACAAGTTCACGGAGAGGTTTGCTGTGGCTCATGAACCTCTGCGTGAACCTGCCTCAAGTTCTAAACTAGATAAAGGCACTTTTCAAATGAACCTGAGATGAGTTATAGTTTCAGGTGTTAATCACAAGAAGCTGTTTCCACTGTGTTTCAGCTTCAGTTGAGAAGGAGAAGCCTCACGAGGCAGAGACGTGTGCCCCTTCTAACATCTCATGAACATCACACCACCAGAACGCAGAAAAGCTCTGGCAGCTCAAGGTGGCAATGTTGTCATGGATAGCATGCTTTGCCTTTCACAGACCTACACAGCAGCAGCATCCCTCTCTTCACTGGGATATACTTCTGTGGTCCAGAAAGAACGGGGAGGCCAGAATGTACTTTAAATAAAAACTAAGTGCTGGGTAACGTATGATAGACAGACTGCCATTTTGTGGGCAGAAAAATCACAAGAGACAAGGTTCTGAGTCACAAAGTGGGAAGGCCAGGATCATACAGCCACACAGACAACTCGAACACAGCAGATGAGGAAAAGCTGCCCGATCCGTGACTATTATCATACCTGCCCTTTCCACATCGAATCTTTACAAGATGAAGGTAAATATGACTCTATAACCTTTAACGATGTTGTGAGCTCCATAACAAAGAAACTGAATCTGGGAGGGAAATTATTTATTAGAAGTAGAATTTCCGCTAGGCAGGAAAATAGTATAAGTGCTGGGATAAAAGTGAGAGGTGTTCATAGCATGGGACCCACCCCGAGGCAAGTGAACTTCAGCCACTCTGTGTGTGTGTGTTTTGCCAGTTTAAAGAGAAAAGCTTGCATAGTACTGTAACAAAGATAGCTAAAGAATAACCTATGGAGCTACAATAACTGCCTAAGGACCATTTAGGAATCACCTGGGACCTTTCTGTGGATGGAAACGGAGTTGAAAGAGTCTGGAGTTCCAACGATACAAATACTGGTCCCTCCAAACAATCACAGACCTTTATATTATCATTCTGTTTCATGTTCTTTGTCTTATGCTCCCCAAGCCAGGTATCCTGCCCAACACCAGTAGTGTGTTTATAACGTGTCCTCCTCTCCCCTACTTATCCTGTACTGTGTGCTTCTTTAAGACAGGTTGTGTAAGTACTGGCACAAGGTGTTAGAGATTAGCCTGTACAAGAGGTCTGTAAGAGAAATGTTTAAATGTGAAGGGAGCTTTTTTAAAAAACGTGTTCCAGCAAATACAGACATATAGCTGGTAATTCTATTAAATTATTTTTATGTATTTGTAGCTGTCCTATAGGTCTTTTTAAAAAAGTTACAAGTCTTAAGTCAGTTCAAATATGTGCTCATGAAGACATCTCTAGTGCAAACATCTTGCTGATTTGGACATAAACCTACCCTTTCAGTCTTTTTCCTTCTTCCTCTTCTTATACCGTGTGTGCACTGGAAATGAAACAGAAAGTATCACATCAGTTGTAGGATGTATCTCCTCTCTCCTGAATGTATTTATTTACATTTTAATGTATCTGAAATCTTAAACTCAATAACATCTTATAATCATCGTTGGTCAGATGGAAGTCCTGGTATAGTTATCAATGCTCCTGCTTATAGAATCTTGAATTTGGTTGACATTTGAGAAGCATGACTGGCTCATTGCAACCCTTGCAGATTTTAGTCAATAGATAGTTAAAAGATAATTTGAGGAGAAAGATAGATTTTGGCTGTTTTCTGGAATTCTTCCTTTGAGAACTGGTGAAACCAGTATCTGCTAAAATTGGTGGCTTGAACTTGAAAGAAAATCCCAGAGCTAACAGTGGTGTATTCTTGTGCTATACAAACAACATTTTTTGTAGCACCAATAGCAATATTTTTTATGTGAAAAGCCTCTGATTTTAAAATGATAAGAAGTTAAATTTTGAAGAAACAGCTTTAGAAATAGCTTCATTTATTTTACTTTTTAAAAATTTTCCTTTTTAGGTAGAAATAATGATTTACAATAAGGGTTTCATTTAATTAGAAGTACTTTTCTTTCTGCATCTTACGATAAATGAGTTTTATACTGTGGGAGGTATTGGAGTTGGTGAAATACGAACACAGTTGTATTTTGTGTGAAGAAAAAGGAGAAAAGGAGAGCAGATGAAACAGGAATGAGCAAATGCAAGCTATTTCTTGGTGACTTTCTTAGACGACTTTTTCTACTGCTCTCCACTGTTTAGAAACCCACAGCTTACATTAGCCCAAAGGCTATAACTAAAGATGGCAGAATAGCACATTGCATGGTGATTAAAAACCCTTGTGTCAAACATTTGAAAGAAGAAATAAAAGCAGGTGCCAGACAAATGTTATATATTTTATGCACAGAGTTGCCTACCATTTGGTGTTCCTGCGGTGTGTTATCTTCAGCATGTGCAACTTTGGGCTGATAAACCTTTGAAATGGAGTCTGGTGATTTGTTTTTACTTCCACTTTCCATTTCTTTTACAAAAACAGGAGGCACGAGTGCCTCCCTTAAGGGTTGAGCCAAACCACTGACTGTTGTGAGATGGCTGCAGTCCTTTGCTTCTGCCACTAGGCAGTGTTCTCTGTGTGTATTGGAGGTGATGCTGATTCTGCCCTCCTTGAATGAGTATGACTGGCAACTCGTGGGCAGTGGTAGCCTTTGACCAGCCCTAAATCTCAGATGTAAGTGGATTAGCCAACATTTACCAGAGTTCTTCTCTGTGATGTCTTCGGAGTTTGTCTCCCTTTCATTTGGTGTAAGAAGAAGAGCAGGGAGATCCCCAGGAAGAATATTGCATGCTTATGGCTCACTACTTTTTCTTGGGAAATGAGTAATCCAAATTGTAAATAAATTCACTGACTCTTTTAAACTGGAAACACTAACTGCCCAAATCATGCTACAGGAATCCAAAATACAGCACTGTTTTCTGGAAGGATGGAAAATAGAGTAGATGTTTAAAACTTATACATATATATTTAAGTCAACGATTGACACACAGCTATATATATTAGTAAGGTGTGGTAGAAAAAATGAACTTTGTTGTCAGATCCTGATTAGCACCAAAACTGCATGGATCTATGAAAATTATTTAAACACTGTGGGCCTCACTTTCCCAATCTGTTGCACAGTTGAGGTTTGCTAAATATTCATTGTTTGAGAAGAAGAGACTAGTTGGTATCAGTAATTTCATAAATAACCTCCATTTAAAATATATAATGTTATAAATAATGCTGCAATTAATGTCTTTGTGCATAAATTTTGTTTAATTCCCCAGTAATTTTTTTCAAAATCAAAAGATCAATGGTATATTTTTAAAATAGATTTTATTACATAAAAGTCTTTCTGAAAGAGCTACACCTGCTCATTAAGTCAGAGTAGTTTTCTTATTATTCTGTTTTTATTCATATTAGAGTCTGATTATGAATCAACTATGTTTTCCACTGATTTTTCTTTCCAATCTTATGTCAAGGTCACATTGTTTTAATTAACATAGTTTTATCATATGTTTGAATATGTTTTGAAAAGCTTTCAGATCACTGAGCTGAAAAATGGCAAGGCATCATGGGGTGCTGGGGAAAAGCAGAAAGTGGAAAAATAATTGAGAGTTAGATGGAGATAAAATGTGGGGAAATGTCTGAATTTCCCACTGCCTTGCATACAGCTAGAAGTAGGATTTAAAACCCTTTTAAAATCCGTTTCAGAAGAAAGGCAGGATGCATATTTTTCTGTGCCTTGAGCAGCTACAACAATAAGACAACTGAGTGGATCTCACTGAATATGTATTCGTTCATTTGTACAAAGTGATCATATTAGTTCTCTGATTAGAACTTTTCAATCACCTGTCATTAAGTGAAGAATAGACTCTACATGTGAATGATAAAGCTCTTGGTGAGTTGGACTCTGTTTATCCAGCTTTATCTCCCTCTCTCCTCTTTTCCCCTCTTCTTTCTTTCCTTCCTCTCTTACTTCTTCCTTTTTTTCATTGGGAGACAGAGTCTCATTGTGGAGCTCAGGCTGTCTTTGAACTCACGGAGTAGCCCAAATTGGCTTCTAACTTAGAGCAAAGTGCTGAAATGACAGGCTTGTGCCACCATGCCCACCTCCACCCTCGTCTCTGTCTAAACCTTTTCTCTGTCTTGTTGGAGAGGGCAGCAGAGGACTTGGATGTTCGTATATGACTACATCCACTCCTGCTGTAGCATTTGTACAGTTCCAGCAGCAGCAGCAGCAGCAGCAGCAGCAGCAGCAGCAGCAGCAGCAGCAGCACAGGGCTCGTCTGCTCTCTTGATTTGTTCTTCCAAGAAACCCACATTGCTTTGCAAGTTTACTTCTAAATATGAGCTCAATCAAGTCTCCCAGCATTCTTCTGGTGATCTTTTATATACTTTTTACATCTCTCCATTATAGTAATATTTTTAAATTTCCAGTATGTGTACTCCTTGGGGGTAAGTACCATATGGTTCTATGAATTCCTGGCATCTAGGACAGTTTCTAGAACACAGTAGCTAATTAGTAAAATACTCTCCACTAAATAATGAGACAAGTATTGAACTTTGGATGCAATGTCACACTTTCCTTTTTTTCTCCTAAAGAATACTCCAGAGTTACAAAGAAAGCCAAAACTGTGCAAAATTTCCCAATATAATCTGCTAAGTCTGTTTTTAAATTTGATTTTTCTCTTGTGAGAAGAACATACTTAAAAGATTTTTTTTCATCTGTCTGACTGAGAGATGTGGAATGAGCATAAAGCTCTTTATTTTCGTAGAGAGGAAGCATATGGCTGGGATAAATGTGGCTAATTCAAAGAAGGCCAGAGACTTTTCTGAAAAAGCCCTACAGACATCCAAAAAGAGAACACTCACAAATCCACCCACTCATCAAAAACACAAGTAGGACAAAAACTATCAGCACCTTTTAACCACAAAACTAAATTATAAACTTCCAGCTGCCAAGCATCACTTCAGATAATGCTCTTACTTCTGAAGCTCTTACATACATCTCAATTCTATTGCTACGAAAGGACAGATCTTAAGTCTGTAGCTGAACATAAATCCCTGACTGGCCTCAAAGTCCAGTGGTTGTGGGGACAGTCGCTGGGAAGTGGACTAGACAGGAAGCAGAGCTGCCTCTCACTTCCATAAGTTGTAACAGCC
The DNA here is from genome assembly GCA_004026965.1 of Petromus typicus. NCBI lineage: Eukaryota > Metazoa > Chordata > Mammalia > Rodentia > Petromuridae > Petromus > Petromus typicus. The sequence continues at coordinate 42,665 of PVIR01002268.1, read as the reverse complement.
TTCCAGATCATGTCTGTGGTCAAGGACTGGCCAGAGTTGGCCCGCCTCCAACAGGCTTGTTTAGACTACTTGATGAGTTGACACAAGCAAGGACTCCTTCCAGTGCTATTAGTGTCTGAACATTAACAAGCAACAGTGTTCAGTGAGACTATTAAAGAGAAAAGGCATTTTAATCTTTGTTTTGTAAGTGAGCCCTCCAAACAAACCCATGGGGAGGGAGCCTCATGAACCAGGGTCTGTGTAGTAGACAGGATAGCAGCAGGGTAGATAGGGTAGCAGGATAGATGGGCTGAGTCATTGCAGGATCCTTCCTTGGGGCAGAGAAACGGGAAGGGAAAGAGGGGAGGGGAGGCCCTAGACCGCCACCTTTAGAGAAAGAAAACTCTCCATACACCATAGGATGAATTTTCAGCACTCTGTCAGCAATACTATACATTTAAAATTCCAAGCAAATGGTTCACAAAGGACTCCCTTACCTTTGCTAACTGTAAAATAAACAAAGTCTAGGAAAGAGGGTTTCTCACTTTACAAGAGATCCCTTACAATTTAGAAACTGCTAGGACAGTATTTGGAGTTATGCTTCTGGGAACTGGTGTAGTTACCAGGTGTGTCACTCCATGCATGACAATCTCACCTAAAGTGTAGAGATGGTGGCAAGAATGTGACACATGACCCTGTATCTGTCTCCAGGGAGGGAATGTTCTAAAGGAAATGGTGCACACACAAGAGGAATGGATGTTTGTATTTGTTAACTTTTTCTTATTTTGTCAACAAAACAGAATTATAAATTTTAAAGTTTGGAGGGAAATAAAAGGGAAATGAAGTGAAGGGGTAAATAATGAGGGGAAAAATAATGAGATTATGATAAAAAAGAAAGGAAATAAAGCTTATGTATATAGGGGGTGGGGGTGGTAGGGTGGGTAAGGTAATATAAGGTAATGGGAAAAAATGAGAATTAACTTGTGTCATATACTGGTACAACTCTCATTGTTGAGTGCAATCATGATGTTTGTATTTAATGTACCAATAAAGATTTCAGTCAAGGAAAAAAAAGTGTTTGGTTCTATGATCAGTCTCTTTTACATAATTTAGGCTGAGAAAATTGAATAATAAGAACCCCTTCCTGGTTTTCATCATATTAACTATTTAAGCTTTTCCCTTGGAAATTTATAAAACTTAGAAAGGTTGAATCTTTTCCCATCCATGAGTATTAATCAAGAATGATCACTAGGACCAAATTATGAATTCTGCTATATACTAAGAATATAGATAGTGTATATATCAGTGTTAATATTTACTCATTCATATGTGATGTTTGCAAAAAGTAAGCTCTTTAATATTCCACAAAACCTGTGTTCTTCCCAGCCTTCATTAAACAGAATTTCTCACCATTTAAATATATACAGCAGGAACCAAATGAAAGATAGAGTTTAACTACAGTGTATCATCTACATTTCATAAGAATGTTTTTAAAAGATGGAAATGAATGAGGTTTATATAAAACCATCATGCAATGTTCAAGTTGAAGAGGAAGACGGATATGTAGCTTTCCATCTTGGCCTCTATCATTGAAGAAAATATAAATGACAGCCAACTTAAATATAATTGTATTGAAATTACTGAACTTGATGAAAGACATAAGGAAAGTTCATATTCTCAATTATATTAATTATAGTATATATATACCATCAACAACTGTAAGAATGCTGTGCATATTTCTATTTTAGCAGGATTCAGGATGATGGAAGAGATACTTAGAGATCATTTTCTATTTTCATCAGTGACCTAGGGTTATCAAAGCTCTTTTATTTTATTTTTTGCATCTCCCATGTACTCATATTTTACTTATTACTTGTTACTTGTCAGTACATATTTGCAGAACATAACAATTGCATCAATCTTGGTGAATTGGTGCATGAACATAACACATCTTAAATTTTTACCTATTTTCTCCTCTACTGCCTGTCCTGTCCCTCCAGCTCCTGATTGCCTTCCCATTTGCAAAAGCTCTAACTCTCCTTACTATTATCAACTCTTATTTTGCCCTTTAATTCAGTTATGCACTGGGTTTATCATATAAGAAAAACAAAGTGATACTTAAGTTTATATGCTTGATATTTTTACTTAAAATTATGATATCAAGATGCATCCATTATCACAGAAATGACTCAAATTTGTCCTTCTTTATAGAACAGTAGTACTCTAGTGGGTATGAACACTACATTTTCTTTATCAATTCACCTGGTTGATGAATATACAGGATACTTCCAAGATTTAGCTATTATGAAGTGTGCTGCTATAAATATGAATATGCACATGTCATTGTAATACTCTTATCTTTAACTGTTTTAGGAGGATTCCTGCATAATGGGGTCCAATGGACTTTCTATTTCTAGTTTGGTGAGGAATCTCTTTACTGATTTCCATAGTGACTATATTGAGTTACATTCCCCCAATGGAGGAGAAGGGCGCTTTTTTCCCCAGCAGACTCACCAACATTTGTTTTTATTTGATTTCTTGATAATAGCTACTCTTTCTGGAGTAAGATGATATCATAGTTACTTTTCTGATTGCCGAAACACAATACCCAACTCATCACAATACCCAATACTCATCAACTCAAGGAGGAAAGACTTGTTTGGGCTCACACTTTGTAAGGATTTCAGTCAGTAGTCAGCTGGCTCCGAGGCTGGGCAATTCGGCAAAAGGGCATGGTAGGGGACAAGCAGCTCATGGCACAGGAGTGGGAAGCAGAGAGGAGAAAGGGAGAATCTGGGAGGAGAGGAGCTCTTTGGGGCCTTCCTCCCAGTGACTCACCTCTTCTGAATAGACTCCAGCTCCTTACAGCACTGATGAGAAGCATATCCCTGCAGTCCAACCACTTCCCCAAAGCATCAACTATACACGCATGAGGCTAGTTGAGGCTTTGTGGGAACACCTACATATAAATCCTAACAGATGGGATTACAGTGCTGTTTTAATTTGCATTTCTCTAATGAATAGAGACTTGGGATATTTTTCCTTGTATTTACTGGTCATTTTTACTTCTTCTGAGAAATATCTACTCATTTTGCTTGTTTTTTTCTAAAAGATAGGGTCTTGCTTTTGTAGTTTAGGCTGACCTTGACTCAGATTTGAACTCACAGTAATCCTCCTGCCTCTGCCTCCCAAGCGCTGGGATTATAGGCCTGTGCCACCATGCCTGGCACTGTGGTATGTGGTTCTGATTGCTGGCAGGTGTGAGTCACCACACCCGGTATTGTTGTATGTGGTTACCTGGTTACCTGGAATTGAACCCGGGGCCCTTCCTCTTGCAAGGCAGGTGCCAGAACCACTGAGCTAAATCCCTGGCCCATTTGCTTATTTTTTTATTGGATCTTATATTTTGGAGGTGTCTAATATTTAGGTTTTTTGAGACGGGGTTTCGCTTTGTGGCTCAGGCTGGCCCTGAGCTCAGCCTCCAACTCACATCACAGCAATCCTCCTGCCTGTGCCTCCCCAGTGCTGGGATTACAGGCGTGAGCCATCACGCCCGGCACTGTGGTATGTGGTACTGGTTGCTGCTGGGCGTGAGTCTCCACGCCCAGTATGGTATATGGTTACCGAGGATCGAACCCGGGCCCTCGCACTTGCAAGACAGGGGCTGGAACCACTGAGCTAACTCCCTTTCCCAAGTGTTTTTCTTTTAATGTTTATGTCTTTAATCAATTTTGATTTTAGTTTAGTAACTAGTAAGAAATACAAATCTGTCTTTCTTTCCTTATCTGTTTTTAGCCTCTTTGTCAAGATTAGATGGCTGAAGTTCCCTAGGATTGGTTCTACATCCTTTACTTATTCCACTGATCCATGGGTCTCACTTTTCTCCAATACCAAGGTAATTTTTTCACAGTAGCTCTGTAATATAACTTGAAATTGAGGACCGAGATACCTCCTGCTTTGGTCTTGTTGCCTGGAACTGTTCTTGCTATCCTGGGTCTTTTCTTGTTCCACATGAATTTTAAGATTGTTTTCTCTCATTCTGGGAAAATTGATATTGGTGTTTTTGATTGGGATTTCATTAAATGTGTACATCAGTTTTAAAAATATAGCCCTTATGATAATATCGGTGCTGCTTATCCAGGTACAGGGAATATCTTTTCATTTTCTGTTGTATTCTTTGGTCACCTCTGATTTCAGAGTATTATAGTTTTCATTATAAAGATATGTCACTTCTTTTGTTAGGTTAATTCTTACATATTTATTTTTTTCTTGCAGCGATTGTGAATGGTATTGCTCTCTCAATTTCTTTCTTGGTGGGTTCATGATCTGTGTATAAGAATGGTATTGATTTTTTAAATTTAATCTTTATTGGTACATTATGAATATACACCATCATCACATTCAACATTGAGAGTTTGTACCAGAACATGACATGACTTGATTCTCAGTTTTTCTCCTTTTCCCAGGCCCTGCAATCCCCCTATATACAATAATCTTTGTTTCCTTCTTTCTTTATTATTACCACATTCATTTCCCCCTCATTATTTACCCCTACACTCTTCTCCCTTTTAAATATTTTCTATTTCACAATATCAACTATCCCTACTACAACTCATTTACAACTTCATTTTCCCATACCAGAGAAAAGATACGATATTTACACAACTGTGACCTATTTATTTCGCTTATGAGGACGTCCTCAAGATAAATCCATTTGCGTATGAATGACTCAATCTTATCATTTTTAATGGCAGAGTAATACTCCAGATAGGTATTGATTTTTTAAAATGTTGATTGTGTATTCTGCTACTTCACTGAATTTGTTAATTAGTTCTAGGGGTCTTTTGGCAGAATTTTTTAGGGGTACTTTGTAAATGATCATGTCATCTGGAAATAAGAAGAGTTTGACTTCTTCCTTTCCTTTATTGTACTTAGCTCTTGAGTGTTTTTCTCTTGCTAGATTGCCCTGGCTAAACTTTCAATTCGTGTAGCAACAGGATGGGTAATAGTGAACAACCTTGTCTTGTTCCTGATTTTATGAGGGAAGCTTTCCATTTTTCCACATTTTAAAATGATGTTGGCAGTAGGTTTGTCATAAATGTTTTTTTGTTTGTTTGTTTGTTTGTTTGTTTTGTTTTGTTTTTAGGTTTTTTGAGACAGGGTCTCGCTTTGTAGTTCAGGCTGGCCCTGAATTCAGCCCCCAACTCATCACAGCAATCCTCCTGCCTCTGCCTCTCGAGTGCTGGGATTACAGGCATGAGCCACCACGCCTGGCAATGTGGTATGTGATATTGGTTGCTGCTGGGCGTGAGTCTCCACACCCAGCATAGGTATGTGGTCACCAGGGATCGAACCCAGGTCCTTGCGCTTGCAAGACAGGCGCCGGAACCATTGAGCTAAATCCCAGGCCCATGTCATAAATGGTTTTAATCAGACAGAGGTAAGTCCTTCTATACCTATTTTCAGAGTTTTAATCATGAGTGCATGTTGGCTTTTGTCAAAGGCTTTTGTTGAATCTATTCAGATGTTTATGTTATTCTTTGCTTCTGTTTATGGGATCTATTATATTCCTTTTACTGGATTTTTGTAACTTCCCGATTCAGTTTTGGTAACTCCTATATATTTCTATCCATTTTTTCTAGATTCTCCGATATATTGGAGTACAGATTTTCAAAATAGTTACTAATAATCTGGATTTTGACTATGTCTATAGTGATTTCCTCCTTTTCATATCTAATTGCATTTAATAAGGGTCTTTTTTAGTTTTTTGTTCAGATTGGCCTACATTTTACCTATTTTTAAAATTCTTTACAAGACCTAGCTCTTCAGTTCACTGATGCTTTGTCATTATTTTTCAGCTTCAATTTCATTAATTTCTACTCTATCGTTATTCTCTTTCTTGTGCTACCATTAGATTTAGATTCTTTTTGTCCTTCTACAACCCCAAGGTGCATCATTTGGTCATTCATTTGAACTCATTCTGCTTTTTCCTATGTCAGTCTTCATTGCATAGACATTCTTTCTAGGAGCCCTTCATTGTGTTCTGTAGGTGCCAATATGTCCTACTGGCATTATGGTTTGACTCTAGAACCTCTCCAATGTGGCAAGCACTGAAAAGGACCCTTCTCTAATTCTACCCTGCCATGGAGAAGGAGTCACTTCCAAGTGAAATCCTGCACTGCTTTTTGCACATTACAATAAGCACAGACTATTGTGGAGGGGCCAGCACACTGGCCTGGTCTGTTGTCCGTGCCTGCAGCTGCTGGCCCTCTCTGGGCTTGTGTGGTGTCTGAGGAGGCAGATTTCTCTCTCTGGGCACCATGGTCAGCTTTTGGTCTGTTTTGGTCTTTCTTATGCATTGTGCTCCACTCTCCAGCTTTCCTGAACTTTCTAGTTTTTCCTCTCAGCTCTTTCCTGACGCCCAGAGATCTACTTCTTTATTCTTCATCAAGTTGTTATTTTCCAAGTGTGTTAATCTAGGTCACAGACAGGCTCTATTTTACTGCTGGTCTTTACTCTGGTTTATTTATTTATTTTTTTAATTTATAGTGTTTATTACCCAAGTATGATTTCTCTGATTTTGTGATTGTTAGTTTAAACAATTGAAAATTTGTTCAATTGCTTTTGGATTTTGGAAAAAATTATCTTTTACTTTTATAGGAATGGCAGAGCTCATGCACTGACATATTAGAGACTGGTGGCCTTGATCACCGGCATAATTGCTATTATCTTCTACCCAGATTGGAATTAGAATTTCAAACCACCTGCCTACTGTTTAGGTATTTAGCCCTGTGCTAGATTCCATAGTGATTCTCCATCCTAAGTACCCAGATCTGAGACTTGCAACTTCTGAACTTACCTTATGATGACAGGACTTTGAAGACACAATTACATCAGATTTCTTGAGATGGAGAGGCTGTCCTGACTTATCTTGCTGGGCTTGAAATGAATTCATAAGAATCATGAGAAGGAGACTTGATTAGACAGGAAAAGGCAGTGACTTCAGATTCTACATTTTTGGCTTTTAAAGTAGAGGAAAGAGTCCTGAGTCGTGACAAACAAGGAGAGCAACTCTGAAAGCTGAAAAGGGGCAGGAAGGTGGCTCTTTCCAAGGACTTCCGAGGCCTGATGTCTGCTGGCAACTTGGTTATACCCAGTGAAACCATTTGAGACTTTGAGCCTTCAGAACTGTAAGAAAATAAATTTCTGTTTATATCAATAAACATGATTACTTTTCTTTGTTAAATAAGTCATGAAATCAAGGCATTAGCTTAAGTGGTACCATGCCTATCTTGAAAGCAGTAGGGCCCGAGTTCAATCCCCAGGAACTAACCGAAGTAAACACATAAATAAATAACTCAAAAAATCAACCCGTTTCTTCCTAAATATATATTGTGGGTATGTGGGAGACCATGAGAAGTTTAAAGGTAGTTCATTACATTGAGGAACTCTCTCCCTTTTAAATGGATCATGTTTGAAAGAATACTTTTTTTGCTCCAGTGTTTTTTTGGTATATATAATACAAATCAAGTAGAATGTATTTTTTAAAAAACTAATGTACTTTTATATAATCATTACTTTACTCTTAATTTTTTTTTTTTTTATACAGGGTCTCACTTGTAGTTCAGGCTGGCCCTGAGCTTACTACATAGCCCAGGCGAGCTTCAAACTCACAGCAATCCTCCTGCCTCTGCCTCCCAAGTGCTCAGATTACAAGCATGGGACACCACACCTTGCATTGTGTTATGCGGTACTGATTGCTAGTGGGTGTGGGTCTCCATGCCCAGAACTGTTGTATGTGGTTACTGGGGATCGAACCTGGGCCCTTTTGTTTGCAAGATAGGCGCTGGAACCACTGAGATAAATCCCTGGCCCTTTACTCTTAATTTTTATTACTCAGTATTTTAAAATGTCTAATTTGGACTCTGCTCTTTTTTGTTGTTTTTGCTCTGTGTTGAGGGTTTTATTTTTTGTTTCTTTGCTTAATTTTTTGGTGGTTCTGAGGATTGAACCTAGAGGCTTTAAAGTGAGCCATATCCTCAACTCTCCTTGAATTTTTAAAAATTTGAAATAGTCTTGCTTAGTGACTAAGTTGCCCAGGCTGGGCTCAAGCTCGAAATTCTCCTACTTTATCCCATTGGGGGTTATAGTCACCTGTTACCATACCTAGCTTGGATTCATTATTCTCTCTAGGTTGTTCTTTCCAAAATATGTAATCCCCCAGATATAGAGTAAAGCAATGGTGACAGTAGTTATTAAAATGTTTGTATTTTAAGCTATTTATAAAAATAGCTGAGACATTTATATTCTAAATTCTGGAATCCCATAGAATCATTAAAGGTATAATTGAAAAGAAAGTGATTTGTAGAGAAGAGTTGTAGAAAGATTATTCCAGTGATGTACTTGCCTCACTTCTAAGCTTCTGTTGGAATATAAACCTTCTTTCCTAGCACAATGATATCTTTAGCTATGAAAGTATTTATAAAATATTTTTTATCTCGTACATCATCCCTGCGCATTACCTAAGTTGTGAAACACCAAATAAAAAATCTTGGAGAGAACAGAATGCATCCTACCCACCTACTAACTTCTGAGAGAAAGATGTGACATTTCAAATGGGCAACACTTGTCATCTGTTCTTAGCAGAAGAAGAACCAAAACCCATGTCTCCTAAATCCTATTCCCACATTTACCCTACTGTTTATGGACACTTTTTCTATTTTTAACCTTTAACAGAATTTAGTTCACTTGGAAGTTGTACTTAGACCTATAAATACAGTTTAGAATCATGAGTTTTTAAAAAAGAAACTTCTAGACAATGTACTAAAGTCTTCTAATTTCCAAATAAAAGCCCTGAGCCAGAAAACTGATTGATCTTACAGAGATCACCAATAGAAGAAGTTTGAATCCCAGATTTCCCACTTTGTTATATGTGAAAACTTCACAAGTTGGTTTCATTTACTCATTTCCCTCCTTCCTTGTCTGATGAAGGCCACCTTCAAGACCTGAAATCAAGTCTCTCATTTCTATATTACTATACCATTCTCTTCTCCTATTTTAGTAGGATGGTTTGCTCTGTGATCCTCATATTGACCAGAGCAAGTCAGTAAAGTCTCCTTGTTCTAGGAGAATCTTCTCTCTGAGTGGAAATAAAGTCTTGTGTACATTAGAAAAATATTCCATTGGGGATTAGCAGTAAAGGTAAAAATTTCATAGCATTTATGTAAATTTTTACATGAACCAGCTGTTTGAAAATCTTACAATTGGTAACTCAAAAGCCTTCTGACTTTCTTTGGATCTCTGTGTGCAGTGACTTGGAAAAGCTATCATAGTAACCTCCATCTTGCATGACTACTCGGAATCATTTCCTGGTGAAGACCTTTCTCCACGGCTGGACACCTTTCCAACCCCTGATGTATAGCTTCACCACTTGTCAGATTTGTAACTTACGCAATGTCATTAGTTCATCTCCATATTAAGCAGTACCTACAACAGAGCCCACAATATGGTATGGTAGCCACAGGGAAGAGTAAAGGAAGCAGACATAGTTTCTCTCTACATGGAGTTTGCATTTTTATCCTGAATTAAGTTTAAATTTCTCATCACTTATCTTTAACAAATCTCTAATCATATTTTTCTTCTTTCTTCTTCTGCTGAAGAACATAATCAACTTCTAAATAAATTGGTAAAGGAAGTCATGTTTTCTGCATTATAAAGTTTGGAATCTCATGAAGAGTAGGGATTCTTTTCCTTCTTTATTATATTCATAATTATTTTCTTACTGTCTTTGTCTCAGCTACTAATTTGTGTTGGAAGTTACATCCCGAATAGCCTTTTATTTAGGTGAGTCCTCTTCAAAGCCCAAAGAGTCAGTGCTTTGGTGAGTGAGTGAATGCATGGAAAGTCTTTGGGTTTTTCCAAATTTTAGAAGAGTTTCTGAGATTGGGCCTAGGAGTCTCAAGGAAAAGGAGACAGAAGTGAAAGAATTACATACCTTTTCCCATTTTCTGTGTTCTCGATCAATGACAACCACAGGTATTCACTCAACTCTTACATTGTAGGAGGCACTGTTCAACATATGAGTTAAGGAGACAGAGCTACTGCCCTCAAGGAACTCAGAGATTATGACCTCAATCATTACCTATTGGATAAAATGGTTACTTTTCTTTTCATTACCATAACTCAAGTGGATGATGAACTGGGAGATCACATGAATGTACGGAACTGTAAGAAACTGTTCTCTTTATACTTAGCAGAGTACAATATAGTCTACTCTAGGGAAGTTCAAATGTTATTAGCTGGCTGTGCATCCCATTGTTACATCTTTTATTGTTTCTTCTTTTGGTGAAGAATCAGTCACTGTCTATGATTTTCTGCTCTAGTTTTGGTGGTAACTGAATGAATGAACATGATGTGGAGGAACAGAAAGTATTACTTTTAGAGGTCAGGGGGTTTGTCATCATTCTAACTCTGCTACTGGCTTTCTCATTTATTTTCTCACTGTCTGTCTTCATAAAAATGGAGGTAAGAAGATCTTTCATAATGTTTTTTAGAAAGGATCAAATAGGAAAATATATCAGAAACATCTTAAACAAAACCTGGGCACCACTGCCTTAAGAGAAAGGATGAGACATCCTAGTGCTGTTAGACTTGGGTGGCCAGGGGGGACTGGGACTCTGACCAGAAGGCTAATACTCAGCTGCTGGACATGGATACAGTGAAGATTATTTTGCCTGGGATTGTTTTCATTGGCTGCTGATCACACTAGACTGGCCATAAAATATTCTGAATTTCATTATTGCCTCTCAGGAAACTCCTTCCAGGATGAAAGCTGTGGTGTGCCGGATCTAGAGTAGTTGAAATAACCATACAAAATTTAATGTTCCCTTTTTATGACAATTTCCTTTATTATTCTAAAATAAAACTCATAGATAGTAGAACTTACCTCCTTACAATATCTAACTGTTACTTAAAGGCCAACTAAGGGAAAGCAACTTATAGTAAAAATCAACTTATTGGTAAAAATTTACATATTTACCAATATATAAATGTTTGAGCAGGAAGATACTGAAAAAATAGTTATTATGTGCTCACTCATATTTATAATGAATAAGTAGGAGCTAAAAAGTCAGAAGTTTTTTGGTGATATTTGGAAAACTTAAATAGGAAAAGTACAAATGGATGCAAAAAGAAGAACTAGTGTTAGGATAAGTACTCACATCTTTCTTATAATAAGAGAGGGGACTAATATTAATTTTAGTATGGAAAAATAGCAACAAAAATTAGAGTAAAAAGATAGTAAATGAAGTTCCATATTAAAGCAAGTGGATCAAACCCCATTTATAAGTATCATACCAAAATAAGACCAATGTTATGACATGGATTAGGATAATGTCAAAAATCAAAGAAAATCATGCATTCTGAACTTTAGGACATAAGACATGCATTTATTCTGTTATCCTAAAAGTATGTGAAGAGTGTATCTTTGACAGGTGAGAATCAAAGGTAGATTTGGATGAAGGAACTATAGTTAAGAGGATATAGAGAAACTGTATGATGTAATTCCAGGAAAATATGAAACTAAGACAGAAAAACAGGAAAATCTTCACAACTGAAAGTAATTTTAAAGTGTAATTCCTTTTACACAGACATCATTTTGTCCACATTTTAAAATGAAATATTGTAGATTAATTTTTATTAATGCACCTCAATTTGATCTCTGTTTGAAGTATTTCTTCTAATGTAATATTAGGCACTAAGTCTAATAAAGGAGGTCTTAGACCTTTTATACGATTTCTTGTGACATCTTCAGTTTTAGACTAAAGCAGGTTTGTTTTCAGGTGACTCAAGACTCAGCATAGCAGTTGGTGGCATGATTCTCAAAATGGAAAATTAGCCCTTCCCAATAATGTTTTAAATAAAGCAAAATATATCCTTCCTTCACCGAAAGGCAAAGCAAGAGTCTGGGAACCCTTACATATAAGTGGGAAAACTGCACCTTTGACTCATGTCCCTCCCCACCAGCTGAGACCCAGGGGTGAGATTTCTGGACTTCTTAAGAGATCCGCAAGAGCACTGGGCTATAAAGCCAGGACTCAAGTCAATATCAGGAACTCATCAGGGAAACCAGCTGGAAATTTCAGAACAGAGTTGAAGGAAGTATTTCAGTTCTGTCACATGAATGTGGGGTAATGCGGACAAACTGAGTTATGGTGGGTGGGGAATGGTACACTCAACTGAAGGCCATAATCTCAGACATGTCTGACAGCAGATGAAACTCCAGGAGTACGTGTGTTACAGAGGCTACCACTGACCATTTCTTTTCTTTCTTCTTCCTCTTCTCCTCCTCCTCCTCCTCCTCCTTCTTCTACTTCTTCTTTTTATTTTACTTTACTTTATTTTTGAGACAAGCCTCAGCCTCCTAATTTCTGGGATTAAAGGCATGCACCACCATGCCCAGCTACTATTCATCCTTTGAATGGAAGGGTGGTATATTGAATTCAAATAAAAGAGATTCCAAAGCTGTTTAGGTAACGCTCAGGTTCATTTGTAAAGTAGGATCATGTTGGGTTCAACTTGTAAAAACTGGATAGAGCAGAAGAGAAACAAAGTGGGTGGGTGGGAGGAGGGGGGCAGGGTAGGGAGCATCATTTAGTAAGTATAAATTTGAGCCGGGTGATATATTTTAACCTATAATGCACTATGAAGTGCTTGAATTATGATTAGTTTTACTATGTAAGTAAATCACAGAACTTTTCGTAAGAAAGCCTTAATTCTTAGTGTCCCAACCAGAAGACAGGCAGATCAAACTTTCCAGGTTTATTTTCAGTAACTAAAATGTTGGGGAATGGTCTAAAGTATTCCAGATGGAATGTAACTTGAAGTGGGAAGCAGGAAGGAGGGAGAAGTGTGCGCCATTTCTCACCTTGACTTTACATCTGTTATTACTTTCTTATTTCCCTGAAATACTAGGCTTGTCTCCACAAAAAACAATCCCTTCTTCATGCACACCAGCTCCTGCAGCCTCCCCTCCCATAGAGAAGGAGGGCAGTAGTATAAATGTAAGGCTCTTTTGTTTCTAAACCTATCAATAGGAGTGACTTTATTTGAGCATCAGTTGTCTTAAATTTCAATAATGTCTTATCCTCAACAAAGTAATGACTGCTTATGTAAAAACAAACATCACATCACCACTCAGTGAAAGGGGTCTGATGACAGAACATTTCACTAGCAACCAGAATCTCAGCATAATACTTTACATGTTATCAAAGTATCACACACAATTCTTGAGCAACACAGCCTTGTATTATAGATTTTTTGATAGACATGGCTTCTAAGCAGGCTCCTATGGAGACTTCTGACAGTATAAAATCTGATCCTTACTCCAATCTAACATTTTGTGTAGGTTAAAAATAAAGAATTAAATACAACACTTTAAAAATGAACAGAATAAAAATAGAACAAATTTAAGTCAAGATACCTATCTCAGGGTCGAGGAAGCCAGCTTGTTTGTGAGCATTGTAACACCTTTGTAAGTTCATTTGAAGATCAGATTTAGCAACAGTAAACTAGCGTCTGGTGGTGTTTATACATCACAGAAGATGTGCCCTGCTGTGGGGTCACTCTTGTTAGCAAATAGTTGTGTGCAAGGAGCTATGGCAAGATACTGGGAACCTATTAAAACAGCGACTAAGAGTTAGATCTAGCACCTGGACATACCTAATGAAGCACTGTTGTCGCACTGCAAGTGTCAGTCTCCACTGGTTTCCACAGCCTTCTTCCACATAAGTTTAAATTAGGTTAATCTACAGGAGCAACCTTAGTGAGAACCACGATTGGAAGGCTGGTAGAGAGATCCTAATCAGGCTGGGTAATTAAGCCTATCTTTGCTATTATGCAAATCGACTAAGTTTCTTTCCTTTACCTCCAACACCCTCTGCACATCTGCACTGTCTTAACTCCATCCCTTTGGGTCCAGATAAAATCATTTGTCATTCCACCCCCTGACATTCGCTGCCTGCTTCCTATAGTCCACAGTGTCAACTGCATAATTCAAGTTCCATTTCTTTGTGTATATTTCTCTGCGTGTGTGTTTCTCTTTGCTGTTGTTTCTAGCATTAATCTTGCTTTCTCTACCAGAGAAAATATTCCCACAAGGCTAGTGTCCTATGGTAAGATTCTTTTACATTAAAAAAATGAGTCACAGTTGGCAAGAAATGGGTTACTATTCATGACAAAATGATGATTCACAAAGCTTTTCTCCATATATCTTCATTTAATCCTATGATAGTTCAATGACGAAGATAATTATCATTACCCTCATTTTACAAAACCAAGAATTGGCTCAAAGAGGCAATTTCTGTTCTTGGGATCACACCCGAAGGGAATGGTGTGACTAGCACTGAACTCAGTGTTCTGAGATTCTAAATCCTTGATAATTTCCATACACAGTTGACTTCTTAAGAATTAGTTGTGGTGTGGACCTACAGTTACATTCTAGATGAACTCTGTTATATGAAGGAGCCAGCATGTATGAGATTCTTGCTAAAGTGGGTGGAATCTTGCTAAAGTGGGAATGAAATCTATTTTAAAAGTTTATGTAGAGCTTTAAAAGCACTGATACTGTAAAAAGAAGATTGATGCGTATTCTGTTTCTATCACTGCCTACAGCATACAGTTTGAAACATATATTTATATAGTATAAATATTTAATGGGATCATTGGAATTAAATTATAATTTCTTTTAACTTGCTTGTGTTTGAAATAGAAAACTCTTTAACCTTCCCTTTTTCTTCTTTTTAAAAAAGTACTTTTTAAAATTTTTGTTTTCCAGAACTGGGGATTGAATCCAAGGCCTTACCTCTGAGCTACAGCTACAGCATTCCTCCCTCATCCTAGTTTATACAGTTTGGAGAGAGGCTCTCTCTAAGTTGTTAAATTACCTCAGTTGAGCTTAACTTGTGATCCTCCTGCCTCAGCATCCCAGAATGTGAGGATTATACCACTACCTTTTGTATGTCTCTGAAACTTCATTTTTTCCACAAGTGGTAAGTTTTTGAGATGTATCTGTGCTGATACACACAACTCTAGTTTACACATTTTCTTTATCAGGGAATATCCCTTTGAACAAATAATTCTAAATTCATACAACCTCTCTATTGAATATGTGTGGGTGATCATGTAAATCACTTCCATATCATACACCGGTGAACACTTCATTAGGTATGTCCATCATACACCGGTGATGGGCAGTCTGATACATGTCTCTCTGCGCACTGAGTCCTTACCCAAGAGTGGAAATGCTCAGTCATCAGGGATATGGATCTTTCACAACATGAGCATTTCAGTAGCTTTATATCCTTGCTAACACTTGGTATTGTTAGACTTTAACAAAGTCTCAAGATCCATGCTTTTGAAGTGACACCTGTACGTGGTCTAAATTGCACTGCAAGCCCTGGTCTCCAGTGCTGTTTCCATGTCCATCCTGGTCCCATGTACATATGTTTGCTTCTGGATTCCTTATTTTTTTTTCCATTAGTTTATCTGTTCCTGTGTGAGTAAGTTTAAAAACTTCCAATTTGTTTAGGGAAAGTTTCTTATTCTTAAAAATAATTTTGACTCCTTGTTCTTCAGAAAAAAATTGTGGATTATTTTGTTAAATTTCACAAAAAGGTTCCTACTGGATGTTGAAAATAGTTGCAGCAAGTTTATAGATGTAACATAAGCGTATTTAAAAATTCAAAACTAAATGGAACAAAATCTCTCACAGTATTAGCCCTTAACACAATTGGTTATAAAAATGTATGTGTACATGTGTGTGTATGCATGTGCATGTGTGTGTGCACACGTGTGTGTGTTTCCTTCTAGAAAGTAAGTTCCTTGAGAATTAAGACTGCCCTAATTTGTTCACTGCCACAAGGCTGATGCCTGTCTATATAAGTGCCCAGTATATACTCATAGTAGGTATTTGTAGTAGAAATGAATGAATAAATCTAGGTGAATTTTCTTATATTTTTCTTAAAATTGTATTTTAAATAGTTTTTAAAAATCACTAACAGGGAAGCTAAATATGTAAATTTGTGAAACAAAAGATTCTAAGCAGACATTTCTCAAAGCAAGTCAGACAGGCAATAAGCAGCAGGATGCTGGGTGGAAGAGAGCTCGGGGTCAAACAGGTTTGGGAAATGCGCATGGGATACGCCTCACCCCATGGAGCCCCTCTGTACCTTAGAATATCCGAGGTCCTGAGACGTCCTGCTAAGAGAACTAGTTATGGGACTCTCCTGAGTTTGATCTGTGGTACTGCAAAAGATAAAAAATTATGTGACCCTTGCCTTTTAAAAATACTAACACCCTCTTTTTTCTTTTTTCTAAACACAAATGCTGCTTTCAAAAACAAAGTGTAAGCCAGGTATGGTAGTGCCTGTGTCCAACCCTAGCTCTCCGGCAAACTGGCACAGGAGCATGGCAGGTAAGGGCCGGCTCGGGGAACTGCTGACACCCTTGTAGGTGTCTCAGCGTGGAGCCCCTTTGTTTAATCTCCCGTACTGAAAACCAAGCACAACAGATAAGAAAAAATTACTACATCTGGGAAAATATATAGTCGAAAAATACTTAAAAGTACAAAATTATTTGAATATTTTCTTCCACATGATCGAGCATTTTCTGGATAATGCGGTATACGCTAAAAAAGTTAATTCATAAGACAAAAATGTGTTTATTAATACTAGCTTCATTTCTTTCACTCTTGAAAGACAGTATGACTGCGAACCCAGCCTGAGTGTCTGCACTGATGTTATTACGCTGCCCTGGTGCTGTCATATAAGTGAAATCTAAAAATGGTTAGGACTCACATTAAGATTATAGACTTCTGTGTCCAGGAACTTAGCTCAGTGGTTTTGACACCTGTCTTGCAAGTGCAAGGGGCTGGGTTCGATCCCCTGATTGGCATGGAGACTATTGTCACTCAAGACCACATACCACAGTGCCGGGCATGGTGGCTCATGCCTGTAATCCCAGCACTTGGGAGGCAGAGGCAGGAGGGTTGCTGTGATGTGAGTTTGAGGCTGAACTCAGGGCCAGCCTGAACCGCAAAGCAGGACAAAAGATTATAGACTTCTTTGCTCATGTGCTAACTTGAATTATATATTGATAGAATAAATGGTTTGGAAGAGTTCACAACCTGGCTTTGTTTCCTGGCTTTGTTTTCAGATCTCTCAGATACATTCCCTATATTAGGGAAAGTTCTGTGTTAGTTTCATCTATTCAGAGCATTTCCTGACCACTTTGCTAAGAGAGAAGCCCTCTTTATTACTCTCTAATATTTTCTTTTCTTTATTTTTTCTTTTTTTTTTGAGACAGGGTCTCACTTTTGTAGTTCAGGCTGGCCCTAAGCTCAGCTTCAAACTCACAGCAATCCTCCTGCCTCTGCCTCCCGAGTGCTGAGATTACAGGCATGAGCCACCACGCCTGGTGTCGTGGTGTGTGGTACTGATTGCTGATGGGCATGTGTCACCACACTTGGCATTGTTGTATGTGGTTAACAGGGATTGAACCTGGGTCCTTGTGCTTACAAGGCAGTTGCCAGAAGCACTGAGGTAAATCCCTAGCCCAATACTTTGTTTTCTTTTAGCTTTTTATATTTGTCATTCCTGATTTACTCCGCCTTCTCTTTCCTCCCTCCCTCCCTCCTTTCCCCTTTCTCTGTTTCTCTCTTTTTCTTCAGCTTTGTCTCCAGTGGCCTGGAGTTTCATTTGGTGTTACTGTATTTTTTGGTTCTTAGAATATTACTTGGCACAGAAGTTTTATTCAAAATGTCCTCATTACATGATATTTTAGTTACTTTCTGGTGACTGAAGCACAATACCTGACAACACAATTTAAAGGAAGAAAGACTCACTTTGGGTCAAAGTTTATAGAGGTGTCCATCCATAGTTTGGTGCTTGTAAAGTAGGGCAGCACGGCAGAGGAGACACAGCTCATGGCCTGGCGGAGAGCAGGTAAGGCGGGAGGGAGAGAGCTCAAGCTGCCCAGGCCGCGCCCCAGTGACCCACCTCTTCCCACAAGGCTTCACCCTCAACATCATATTTAGCTATAAGCTCATCAGTGGACTAATGCACTGACGACAACCTCCCCCTTATGTTCTAGTCATCTCCCAAAAGCCGATCCTCTGAGTGTCGAGATATAAGCCATAACACACAAGTAGATGAGTAAGTGGGTGTCAATTCAATTTAACCCATCAGATAATACCACGTGAAAATTTTGCTACCTTCACAGATGTGGCAAATCACATTTTTGAACTCCAGTTAAGAATGACTGCGAATACCACATGTATAAAATGGAGCTATCATTAAGTTTCTTTACCTAAGCTTAATTTCTTTCTGGGCCCTTGTCCTGTTGTGCTGGACAGTAAAAACTTTACCTCGGGCCTGTAACTTTCCCTCAGTGGTTCCAGCGCCTGTCTTGCAAGCGCAAGGGTCCAGGTTCAATTTCCTGATAACCACGTACAATACTGGGTGTGGAGACTCACCCTAGCAGCAACCAGTACCACATACCACAGTGCTGGGTGTGGCTCACGCCTGTAATCCCAGCACTCAAGAGGCAGAGGCAGGAGGATTGCTATGATGTGAGTTTGAGGCTGAGCTAAGGGCCAGCCTGAACTACAAAGCGAGACCCTGTCTCAAAAAAAAAAAAAAAAAAAAAAACTTTACCTCAATCTCTTGAGGTATTCCAGGTTTCTTTCTTGGATGTTATGCTTGTGTTTTCAGGCTGACGAACCTGAATGGCATGGTGTGGCAGAGTCTAAGGCTTGTCAGCTCTCCATGTTGGCATCTGAGGAAGCCAGCATCCTTGTTCCTGTGTGGTCCTTGGTCCTTGGTCCACACAGGGCTCTTCAGACAGGATTTCCTCAGATAATTTCAAAGGCTAGACTTTTAAAAAAGGGGGAAATTCTGCTTCCTTGACACTCCGAGATATATGAGACCATCTTGCTGTATAATATTTAGGAAACATAAAGAGTAAAAATACTTTATAAGAGGCCAAGAAATAAGATGATGGTACAACAGCCTGTAATTCAAAGACAGAAAGGGTCTGTGAGAGGGAGTGGTGAACTGAATTAACCTCCAAGAGGAAACAACTGGAATGAGGAAAGAGGTCTTACTATCATGTCTACGAGATGCCCAAACAATGATTACATGTTTTTAAAAGAGAAAGAAAGTAGAGGTTAGCTACTAGAAAGTAAAACATAGACAAGATAACTTAACTGTTTGATATTATCTTTACTGAAGAGGTTTGCAGTTTTCCTACAGAAGCCCAATGAATCAATGCAGACCCAGGGTGAGCTTTTCACTTTTCAGTGGTGAAATTGCTTTCTCTAGTGATAGTGACTGGCTATTTTCTCGGCTCCTAATTTAACTAACTTGGCACACTTCAAGAATATTTAGCATTTCACTCTTAGATAGTTGCTGCTTCTTAAATGGCAATGACCTTTTGTTTCGGTCAGTTTCTCCTTTTCTCTCTACCCCCCACCTCCACCCCTGAAAAAGGTTTTGTAGAGGGGTTACACAGACCAGCTGCTTGGAGCGTGCATAGGCCAGTTTACATTAGGCTGTTTTTTCTTGAGAAAGTCATAGTTTAAACAAATGGTTGTGTCTATTTTAATCATTTTTGCCCTCTTTTGATGTATTTTTTCAAACATAAATTTTTTTTTTAGAATTGAGTTTTGCATTATAAATTAGTCTGCTCTGTCATATCCATTTTAAACACAGCTGTTACTACAATGTAAACAGAGTTTTTAAAATGTAGATAAACAGTTACAAGAGGAAGAGTTTCAAGTGTTTTTAACACACGGTCAGTTTTTGCTTACTTGAATACTGTGGTTTGAAAGTTGAATTCAAAATACACTTTTGATTTCACAGATGTCAAGCTATTCAATACAGCTGTTCTGGATGCCCGAAAAGGCATTTTAATTTCACAGTCAGCACAATTTTGACAATATCACATTTTTGAAGTCATGTCAGTAGTAAACTTAAGATGAATATGGAAATTCTATAATGGTACACTGCACAATACTCCTTTGAGTGATAAATGTTGAATGGAGAAACTATCTAGCAAGGCCAAGCTAAATGGTGAAAGGGTTTTTCATGGTCAACCCAACAATGTGAAATACATAGTGATTTCAGTGTCTTGAAAGGAACTACTGTTTTAATCACAGAAAGCAAAAAATAAGAGAGCATTAATTCTTCAGGGGACTAATCTAATATTTATAGTCTAAGAATTTGTGCTGAAGCCTACACCTTAATTTTTAACTTAAAACATTAAAATTTAGCATTTGGAAGCATAAAGCTTTTAACCCATCTAAGTTTATCATATGACAAAAATTCTGACAAACACTATGAGTCTTATAGTTCCTTGAACATCAAGCCCAAACATTAAACCTTCCAATCCAGAACATTTGGAACTGAGAGAATATTGGAACTAAAGCATTTCAGTGATTCTTGAGGGGGACAAATATGACTACATATTTGAAATCAACACATCCATGAAATGTCTGGAAGTATATCAAAATAGTCTAGTGGGTGCTTAAATATATCACTATTGAAGTTATTATCTATATAACTGCCCGACTCATCGTTTATCTGTAATGATGTGAATTTTGTTACCAGAGTGACCATTTTTGGACCATAGAATTTTAGATTATATGACAAATATTCTCCTAGGCAATCTTGTTAAAGTAAAAATGAAAATAAAGTTAAATTTTATCTAAAATACAGTTTGGCTAGAAAATATTATTCATTCAAATGTCCAAGAAAAACATACCCAGTTTCTACCTATATTGTTTCTAAACCACCATGTCTGAGTTACAGATCTTAGGGCGGAAACTAGGTTACTAAACCTAATTACTCTATGTTTGGCTTGGAAAAATAGTTAACTGATTATTTTGTTATGTCACGCAACCCAACATGACCTCATTTTCAATAAAAACATATGATTTGATCCCAAGCCTTCTGCAGTACTCCATAATTAGACACCTTATCCATCAGACTGCAAGAAAATCTTGGTAAAGAGTAAAACAAGAATTTTCATGTGTTAAGTTATACACCAGAGGGAGTCCCACGAATATAATACAAACATACTGATATTGCCAAGGAAAAGTCAATTAAAAATTATATGCACTCTAAGAATTACAAAGCTCAAAATGTGTTGTATAATTCAGGTCAAATAAGTATTCGTGAAAATTAGATTTTGTTTATTAGTGTTTTCAACTCTAAGAGCTTCTAAGGATTTTCCTGATTTTTGAACTGAAATAAAACCCCAAACAACATTGCTTCTTCATCAGAGTGTTTTGAATATGTTTGTACATAAGAACATATGTGCCATATACTTACAAGCAGTGTCATTTGAAGTCTTTTTTTCCTAAAATTTAATAAAAAACCTGATCCTTTAATGTTTTTACCACTGATGTCTATAAATCTTGTTTCAAGCCAAATTGAGCTGACTCCTTTAAATAAAAGAGAATCTGGATTTCTTCCAAAAATTCACCTCTTATATTTATTCACTTCAATGGCTGTCTCCTATGCCTTTCTAAGTCACCTAAGTGAAACCAACGTGATTTGCTTCTGTTTCTGCCAAATTTTTCCTTGTGCTTTTCTTTCTCGTTCAGTCTTATACTGTGCAGCTAACATGGAGAATCTTGCGAAATACAAGTAACAGTAATGCTGTAGACTTATGGTCCCCAAAGAGCTTTGCATGATGCTTGAAAATGTAAGATCAAGGAAAGCTGTTAGTACCTGAATAGGTACTTCATTAGCATATGTATTATACAAATAATTAGGATTATATGTATTTTAAAAGTTTCATTGAGTTTTATTTTGTCTATTGTTTCAGCCCACTGGAGCATACAATGACAATGAAACACATTGCCAGTTGTTATTTTATTATCACATTGCTGAGGGAGTCACCTAAACTATGTCGTTTCTTTAATGCTAAGGGGAAAGAATTAGTGAGGTGCTTATAAAATTTAGGCAAGATGTAACATTGCTGGTGAGAATGTAGGTTTTCCTGGGTTGCTAGCCACCATTCTTTTGAAGAAGTGACCTTCTGGGTGGATTTTCCTACTCATTTTAGATCTCTTTCACGTGACTCTGGACAGGGCTGTCCTGAAGTCAGACACTCAGAGGCATAACTGTGAGGTCATAAGTACAGTGGAGTAGTTATGAAATTTTTACTCATGAATATAGTGTAGCACAGCCTTATCATGATATAATTATTTCTATTAGGTTCTAATGCTCATTTTTGTGATTTTGTGATTTGAATTAAATCCCATTATGATTGAAAAAAAAGGAGGAACCTGAAGGAATTCAATCTGCTACTATTACTTCGCTGCATTTTTAACCACGTTTCTGTGCTCTCAGTACCTGTCTAAAAGGCCCAATTATCCTGCTGTTTCACTTACTCAAGTTAACTTCCTCCAGTAGCTTTGTCCAAGGTTCTTTAGTATTATGGTTTAGGTTAAAATGTCCCTCCAACATTTCCTGCATTCAAAAGTAGGGATTTTGGAAGATTATTGGGTCATGGAGATGTTATTAATTCATTAATGAGTTCACAGGTGAATGTGTTATTAGGAACTAAGTCCTGGTCAGAAGAGGTGGGTCACTGGGGTCACTGTGAATGGAAAGGCTTATTCTTGTTTTTTCTGTCTTCCTCTTTCCATTCTTTGTTCTCTTCCTCCTCCTTCTCCTCCTCTTCTTCTTGTTCTTGTTGCTCTTGTTGTTGTTGTTCTTCTTCTTCTCCATCTCCTTCTTCTCCTCCTCCTCCTCCTTATTCTTCCTCATCTTCTTCCTGTAACTTAACTTCACAGGGCTAATGAAGCCAATCGTATTGTTTCCTTTTGCCTGCTTTTTGCTTATTACTAAAATCCCTATTGTCTTGGTGAGAAATAAACATAAGTAATTTCAAAAATTTAAATGTACAAAGTTAAGTAAAAAATCTATAGCATCAAAAACTGTTTTTAATGACAGTCTCATTTCTCCTATGTCTCATATCCTTCCAAATGAAGCAGGGGACACTGGGCAACATTGCTTCTTTAATTTGAGGTGAAAATAGGAAGCGTACTGTTCTCAAGGTGAACTTTTCATCCGTCTCTTGGAAAATGAGGTAGATTTTTCTTAAACTACATAATGGGTCATAGTTTTCTATTTTTCATAATCTTTAACAGTTTTTAAAGCATTGGAAGGTAACTGCAAACTTTCTAGTCCATGTAACTGTTTACCTAGAATTATTCATCCAAATATGCACCGCTCTTTTCTAGTTAGATATCTTTGTTTATGCACTTTCCTTATATTCCTCATCTATTTATATTTTCTGAAAGGATTGTGGTACAAGGCTTAAAATTTATGCCAATAGGGCTGGGGATTTGGCTTAGTGGGTCCGGCACCCGTCTTCAAGTGCAAGGACCCGGGTTCGATCCCCGGTAGCCACATACCATACTGGTGTGGAGACTCACGCCCAGCAGCAACCAGTACCATACACCACAGTGCTGGGTGTGATGGCTCACTCCTGTAATCCCAGCACTTGGGAGGCAGAGGCAGGAGGATTGCTGTGATGTGAGTTCAAGGCTGAGTTTAGGGCCAGCCTGAACTACAAAGCAGGACCCTGTCTCAAAAAACCAAAAAAAAAAAAAAAAAAAAAAAAAAATTATGCCAATAATATGTGTCATCTTGACATTTTGAAAAACCAAGATCTTGAATGGCTTGGTTGCAAATTTTCCTCCAACATTGTACACTGTAAGATTTAGTAAGTTGTAAGCACTACCATCTTATTTTAATTTTTAATTTAAAAAAAATCTTTTCAAAGGTCTTCTTCAAAGTCCAAAGCACTAGAACTTTGCAGACATGATAGTATTACATAACAGAAGAGCAGGCCCTTGGGTTAATTTGCCTGGGTTCAAAATATGACTCTGCTACTTGTTAATTGTGTGAGCAGCTTTCTTGGACTTCTTGGTATTCTCGCTAATTGGTATAATAATAATATCATAATCCCACAGGAAAGCATTCTGTTCTCCGCCATTGAATACAGGTTGTCTCAGGTGGCCTGCAGGGGCCAGCCAATCTGTCAATACCTCACTTTTTGTACTTGTGGATGATACTGGAAGAGGACTGCCTTGATTTGATGCACACATTACCTAGATGACTGATATAGCTCTCACATTAGGTCTCCATGATTAACACTTTGGAGTTATATTTGGGCCAAAGATGTGCAGCATTGGTGGGAAAGTTAACATTTATGTAGCCTATCTATTTTTCTTTCATGATTTTCTTCCCCAATAGGGAGTAGAATAGACACAAATTTAGTTATTACTCAGACTCTCAGAGAGTTGTATTTTTCAAAATGTACTACTCTAAGTAGAGTGATATTTAATTTTTTTCATGATTATGGTTGCAAAATTCATTCCATGTTCTGGCTGCATTCTGCAACAGAATTAAGTTTGTGAACTGAGGTATTACTGTAAATGTAATTCTATTTGATGTCATGCAGATTCTTTTCAAATTAATTTTGTCTTTGATTTTTCATACTGCATTTTCGATGCCATCCAGTCATACACGTTTTTGTTTCCTTTAGTCTCCAAGTATAGATTCATTAGTCTTTGTTTTTCAGTTAATCTAGCCACTGGATTTCATTACTGTCCCCCAAAACACTGAGGTTTACAAGTGTCTTGCAGTTAACCTCACCTTATAGCTTAGAATGAATAAATCTTCTCTAAAGATAAAACAAAAGATATCTAATGTCTTCTATTTATAAGGAAGGAAAGTGACTGTCCAAAGCTTTAGACTCAGATGCAACTATAGATCTCAGTGTGGCTGGTGACTTGTTTAGTGATGGAAGAAGTTATTTCAATGCTTCTAAACCTTTCTTCACTTTGTAAAATCCTCAATACTACTTCTGTCTTTTTTTTCCTCCCATTTCCTACATTTAAAAAATCCTGAAGCAGTAGACCTGGATAAAAGGTGACCCAAGTATTATGTCAGGAGTTGTTAGTTTTGATGGAGTTAGGGACAGAAAAGGAAGAGTGGTTTCAGGAATAAAGAAACTACAATGAAGGCAATTTTTCTGTTTTTATTTAATGTAATCTTACCCTTATCTAGGAACTTAATATACATCTGGTGAATTCACTCACATATTTGTTGCAACTTCTTTAGCTTAACTATGGCAAGCATGAGTAGAAAAAGTGAAAAAGTATAAATACTTTCCACTTCATAGTTAAGAATATGTCACCAAGACTACTTCATTTAAAAAGAGAGAGAGAAAGAAACAAAATCTTTTGTCCATAGCAACCTGACACACAGGCAAACAGGAAGAAACATGACATAATGTGCAGTAAGCAAGAGTTACTGTGCTGGCTGGGAGCTTTCACGCCACAGAAAGCTCTACTCTGCCTTTGTGAGCAAATTCTCACCTGAGAATATTTGCATAACCCACCAGAAAGGAGTCAGGCCACCTGACTTGAAGAAACAGAGAATACCAACCTGGAGACTGGGCTTGTCTTGAGGCTGATGATTTGGCGTCAGGCACAGTCCTCCCAGGTGTGTGCCATGATGTGCTGTGCACATCTGTTAGTTTGTTTTTTTTTTTTTCCTGCCCAGAATCTTGCTCCTCTTCTTATGGTAACAGCACATCAATTTTCATTTGAGAAATCATTCAGCCACTGTTGCATGTGGTACTGGCAGGACCAAACTTTGATTAACCAAAGAGTGGGAATGAAATCCAAGCCAAGACTAATATCTTAACTTTCTGTCCTGTGGAAGTGACTATTGAGTGGAATGACACAATGAAGGAAAAGTTTAATTGTTCATTCTTCCTGCCTTTGGTGTCAGATGCATGGGTCTATTAGCACCTATTGCCTAAGTATCCAGAGCCATTCTAGTTTCTGTTCTTTAAAGTCTGGGGTAATAGATTTCTTCTTACTTCAGAAAACAGCCTCAAATCCTTCTAATAATTCCTTTACTGATTGAGTTAGCCAATATCAGTTTTCTTAATGTGTAACTCAAGAACCTGAGGAATCATCACAGGACAAAATTTTAGTGTTTCAGAATGTTAGGTTATGAAAACACAACCTATGTTCACAAAGTTGCATTCATTTGTAAACATGACTTACTGATTTCCTGCCCTGTTGGTCACTAAGTGTACAGAAGTGAATGTGAAATATAGAGATAGTGATATAGTTTAAGAGATGAACTTTGCTTTTATTAATCAAGTGAAATAATTATAGATGGTGAGAAATACTTTGCAAACAGGGAAAATGTTGACAAGCTAGAGAGTCAATGGGAGGTCAGTTGAGATAGCAGGACTGGGGGAGCCTTTCTATAAGGAGACTTGTAATGGGAACTAGAGGATAAGATTGGGGAAGCCGTGTGAGAAGTAAGAAAGTGTACTCTCGAATAAGACTGCTCAGCCCTGGAGTCAAAAGAGTAGCTTTGTTCTGAGTGTAGTGAGGCATGGAGAGAATGTAAGAAAGAGGCTACAGAAAGAGGAAGACCCAGGTCATGCAGGACTTTGTGGGCCCAGGAAAATTATTTGAACCTTATTCTAAAAGATTCAATTTATACATACAAAGAATCTCTCTAGAAGCTCTGTGGAGTATAGAATGTCATAAAAGAGTGACTAGAGTACTTAGGAGGCTACAAAGGCATCAGTGAAAGTTGGATAAAAAGAGGTGGATTTGATATAGCTTGGGAAGTGGCACCAAACACCACCAAGGTGGCATATGGTTGAAGTAAGAAGAAGGACCTTAGATGACTCTAAAAAATATTTGATCTAGCTCTGTGAGTAGAAATAGAGGATTTTGGCATAGGGAAGCAACTGTTGTGGTAGGAAGACTAATGAGAGATTCATTCTGTTCATACTGTAACACTGATATCCTTATTAAGTATCCAAGTAGGGTGGAAATATTACACAGGAAGTTAGATGCAAATATCTGGAATTCAAGGAAGGAGACAAGATTGGAGATAAATATTTGAGAGTCAATAGTGTCAAGATGGCATACAATCCCAATGATTCCTTAGGGAAGGAGCATAGTAGAGTAGAGTGCTTTCCAAAATTAGAGGTCAAGCAATAAATACAAGTAAGGGGAAACTAAAAAGACTGGCTAAGGGGCTAAGGAGGCCGAGGAGAAGTGACTAGTGATGGGGAAATACACTCTGCCATCTGTGGTTGGATCAGCACAGAAAGTAAGAGGGAGCAGCCAGCTGGGTCCTATGTTTCTAACCCTCTACAAAGCATGGAAGCCTCTGGTGATCATGAGCACAGTGGAGCAGTGGGGACAGAGGCCAGAAAGGTGTGTGTTGCAGAGTGCGTGAATGAGAGGTGGTTAAAGTGCTGAAGAGATAGTCAGAGAAGGCTTCGGGAAAATTTTGAAGAGGAATAAGGCAAAGATTTAACATTTGAAGGGAGGATCATCATAGGATGACAATTTTATGTCTACATTATAATCCCATTCATCATTGGGAATGGTACCTGTCCATGATGAATCTTGGCTCTTGTTTTTTCCTATTCCCTCCCCTCCCGTCAGCCCCACTGCCCCTCCCTATGTATAAAATCTTTGCTTTTATTATTCCTTCATTTCTCATTGTTTTCTTTCCCTATTTCCTTCCCCTTATATTCCCTCCCTAGTTCCTCTCCTTCTTTGAATATTTTCTTCCTATTTCATATCAGTTATACATTTTGGTCCTCATATACATTTTCAATTTCTCACATCAGAGAAACAATACAGTATTTACATGTATGTTCTACTTATTTTACTTAAGAGTGTGGTCTCAAGGTCCATCCATACAGCTTCTAGTTTATCATGCTTTATGGCTGAGTGGTACTCCATTTCATTAAAAAGAAAATCCACATCTTTATCAAGTCTAGACGCGTGTCTTTCACTATGCCATAAACTAAAATTGAAATGGATAAAACATGTAAATATTAAAACAGAAACACTAAACCTGCTGGAAGATAGGTTAAGTAGAACTCTGGAAGACACTGGAATAGGGGAAAAGTTTATGAACAAAACCTCAGCAGCATGGGAACTAGCACAAAGAATCAACAACTGGAAACTCATCTTATTGAAGAGCATCTGCTCAGCAAGAGAAACCACCAACAGAATGAAGAGACAGCCCACAATGTGGGAAACATTTTTACCAGCTGTCCTTCACACAATTGATTACTATGTAAATATATCAAGAGCTTTAAAAAAATCAGCTCCCCCAGTTTAAAGACCCAATCCAGAAATGGGCATCTGACATGAACAGACATTTTCCAGATGAAGAATTAAAAGCAGCAAATAAACATATGATAAAATGTTCAACACTAATGGTCGCTCAAGAGATGCAAATTAAAACAATGCTGGGCTTCTACCTTATTCCTGAAAGAATGGCTGCTATCAGGAAATCAGCCAATAACAAAGGCTGGTGGGGCTGTGGAGAGAAAGGAACCCTTCCTCACTGTTGGTGGGAATGTAGACTGATGCCACCACTGTGGAGATCGGTGTGCAGATTCCTCATTAAGTGTTGGACAGTGAGAGAGCAAGTTATTGACGGTGTATATTAGGCCTGTTGCTGGGCAGTGATAACACTTGTTTGAGACAAAGGGAGCATCATTTCAAAGCAGCCCCTGTTGATAGGATTTATCTAGCAGCATGGCAATATGGGCCCATGCAAAGGAGACAGAAGAGAATTGGGCTTACCTGAGGTTGATTTTTTTCTTTGCTTTGTTTTGCTTTGCTTTATTTTAATCAAGAGTAAGATGGAGAGAGCAATAAGATGAGAGCATTTGCCATGATGCACAGCAAAATGTAAAATGAGGCAAGTGAAGATATGGGAGGTTGTGAGCAGTGGGACTGTAGGATACATGAACGTTAAAAGGAGGCGGGATCACTGAAGTAGAAAACTGTTGAAGTGGAAGTTATCAGAGAAAGTGAAGGGCAATGGCAGGAGGTGGGATTAAGAGAGTGGGTGTTTTGAAACTGAAGTTTCTGAGGAGGGATATTGGATCAGTGGATCTGAGTTGGGCAGAGTGGAATACACAAGCAATAAGAAAAGCATGGCTAAGAGCAAGAGAGGCAGGCCATTTCCTCTCTCTTCATTTTATCACACACCTTGAGTTGCTTGAATTTGAGTCAAATCCATCTGGTGAGACTTTGGCTTGTTTTCCAAAACCTAGAGAGGTTAATCGAAATCTAATGTGAGTTTGAGGCTGTCATATTAAGCTGAAGCTAAGTGTGTTCGGCTAGGAATGCATTTTGCTGCCAAAGACAGAAAACAAAGAATGGTTTGAACAAATAGATGATTATTTTTCTAATATAAGTGCAAGGCTGGAGAGCAGTGACTACTGACCTGGTGGAGGGCAGAGTCTGATCATTTTGGCTTTTTCTTTGGGTCACACAGTGGTGACTGCATCTTCATAGATATCGCAACCTCTAAGCCAACTCTCTGCAGAGATGAAATGGAACCATATCAAACTCTGGGGGAAAAAGGGGGAAAGAGGGGGAAAAATAAGCAAGCTCTGACTGTCCCCAGGGTCTGTAACTGTTGTTATGGGGATTGAGAACAATTCTTGGTTAAATGAGGATATATTTCCCGGGAAATACTCCTTAATAAGTACAAATGAACATGAAAGTAACACTGCTTCAATTTTTTGTCAGACGTTTTCCTTTTGCCTGTCAGCCTCTCACTTCTGCTTCTAAAGATCTGTCTCCAAATACACACTTAATGACTTAGATTTGGCTAGGAGCAAGTTGTACATTTACTGTTGAGATTTTAGATATCACAATTGAATTCCAGACAAAGAAATATAGGTTTCACCTACAAGAATTTTTCTGGCTATTTCTGAAACCTCACTTTAGACAACCTCTTCCTACCACCAATAAACCCTAAATATCAAGTTTCTTATGGGAAGCAGATGGGATGCTTTCAGGAGTTGCCACCTCTGAGTCAGCGACTTAAAGTTCAAGTGCTTGGGGCATCTGTGGAATTCCAAAGGGGAAGAGTGGGCTAATGAATGGGAGGTAATTAAAATACCACACGTGGAACAGTAGCCACCCAACTGCTGAGGAATTATGCAGCTATTTCAAAATCTTATGATCTTGCTTACCTAAAAAAA
This sequence comes from Petromus typicus, assembly GCA_004026965.1. NCBI lineage: Eukaryota > Metazoa > Chordata > Mammalia > Rodentia > Petromuridae > Petromus > Petromus typicus. Next base: position 12,548 of record PVIR01002268.1, on the reverse strand, counting down.
AAAAAAAAGCCGAACTGTTTTACCTCATATATATTACTTTTGAAGTACTTGATTTTATTAAATTATTTAGAAGTCTTGTATCAATTCCTTAATTTTTATTGTTTTATGGCTTCATGACAATTAAATACGAACATTTATTGCAGAATTTAATAATTTCATCAGACATATGCCTTCAGTTGAAGAGATGGCATCCAAGTATCTATATAGTTTCTGTTAATAGTTGCTACATATAAAACCTATGTTGCTCATAAAAAAGAAAAAGAATGATGATTCTGAATATAGAACCTGTGACAAAGGTCAGAATAGTGAGAAATTTGTTCCAAGGGTGGGATTTAGATAACTTTTAACCTCCGATTTTACTGAAGTTTCAGTGGTTCTGTGTTTTAGGGGTTGCAGCTCTCCTAATCTGATCGTCTTGTTATCATATCTTTAAAAACAGTTTCTCACAAAATAGAGAGGAACAGAGGTTAATATGCTGTGCATCATGATCTCAAAAGAATGGCCAAAACTTTACTCAGAGTACAAGTCATAGACCAAAAAGACTCACTCTTACAACGAAGAGGCAAACAAAAGGACAAAACTTTTTTTTTTTTCAATGAACAAAGAGAAGCCAATGGCATAAATGTAACAAATTAGCATATATCTTAAAACACTTTTGAAATAACAGAATAATTTGGGGAATTATTTGAACTTTTCTGTATTTTTTTTTTTTTTTTTAGGTTTTTTTTGAGACAGGGTCTCGCTTTGTGGTTCAGGCTGGCCCTGAGCTCAGCCTCAAACTCACATCACAATCCTCCTGCCTCTGCCTCCCGAGTGCTGGGATTACAGGCATGAGCCACCACGCCCGGCACTGTGGTATGTGGTACTGGTTGCGGGTCTCCACACCCAGTATTGTTATGTGGTTACCGGGGAATCGAACCCGGGCCCTTGCGCTTGCAAGACAGGCGCCGGAACCACTGAGCTAACTCCTCGGCCCCAGAACTTTTCTGTATTTTGTATTTACATATTTTGGATTACTTTCTCTCTCTCTCCCCCTCTTTCCCTCCCTCCCTCTCTCTCCCCACTCTGTCTTATTCCATTTATATGTACATATATATTTTGAATTTCTTGTATAAGTGAAACCATACTGTATTTAAGGTTGTGTGTCTGACTTACGTCACTCAGTACGACATTCTCAAATTGCATCCATCTTTTTATGCATGGTTCAAGTTTATCATTTCTTATCACAGAGTAATGTTACTACTGCATGTTATGAAGTTTTGTTTCATTTTTCCTTAGAAGTGTGGAGTACTTTGTATATTCTTTATTAATATCTTCATGTATTACATTAAAATAAACTCTTAATGCCAATTGTCTTTCTAAACTGCACTATGTTCTCACTTTGCATTATAAAAAACAAAAAGAATGAAAATAAGAAAGCCATAAAAACAATGGATCTATTAAACTGATCCACCTCATCTCATGAATTTACTTTTGCCCTCATGTTCACGGGTGAGGTTTCATTATTTTCCTGTCTCTAAAGGGTCAGGGGGAACTTCTCTGACGTATGGTGCCCTTAACTTACTGGCCCTGCTGTCTTGCGATACTGTAGCTCAGTGTACCATCAGTATTGTCATTATCATAAATAATGACAAACTGCTGAAATACACACCATAATTTCATTGTGTTCTTTTACTCTTTAAGACATGAATGACAGTGCTTATGCCATGCACCATATTCAATAGGAAAATAAGAGACTTCTAAGAGCTTCTGATGGAATGGCCCCTATGTGAGCAGGATTTATAAGCTAATATGGAAATTCTCCATGAATATACACAGAGATGCATGTTTCTATTCTTTGCTGTTTATTATGGTATCAGAATGAGTTTAAATTTATCTTTTATCTAATTTTGTAATGGTCAACTTTCACACTGTCAGAGGTGATATTAGGCACTCTCTCCCTTGTAACTACTTATTTGTTTTTACCCAGAAGGACAGACTTAGTGGCTCTGGACATTACTGAGAGGAAATTGAGATTTGCAAATAAAGCAGGGATATTATGTTGGTTCAAAAGTCAAAGTAGATGTTGATATAAAGCTGAATAAAATTTACTAAGCAACTATTTTAGGCTAGGCATTATGTTAAATACTAATAACACCACACAACATAATTCTTTTTGTATTCCTATACCTAATTATTTACAGAACAGTTTCCAAGGCTTGGAAGAATTAATAAGAATAGAAAGGAAGAGAAAAGATTAGGACCTAATGAAATACTTTTTGATGTTGCTTTTTCCCCCCTTTCACTAAAGAAATCACAAAGGTTACCACACTTAGATCAACAGCAAAACCACACTTTGAAAATACTAATTGCTCTGTACAGGATGCAGGTGTCTTTAACCAAGTCTTTAGACTACTAGAAACAGTTATCACCCTAAAAAGACTAACAGGTCTGGCTTTGTTGACAAATCATTAGAACTACTACCAGGTGTTTAGTGCTTTTCTTTGAGTCAAACAGTTGAAAACCTAGCAGACTCAGGAAAGTGTTAATAGCTCTCTTCCCACGCTTGGTTTGCATGCCAGATTGGGAAGCAAAAACTCTTAGCTTTCTCATTCATATTAACTCAATTCAGTAATGTTCAATTCATTTAAAGTAGATTAAGGCATGACTTTACTGTAGGTGTTTGGGAACTACGTCATGCCCCATTTGTCTACTAAATCTAGGTCTAGCTGACTTCCTACTGGGTTTTCTACATGGTTATCTCACAATATTCAAAGCTTAATATGCGTAAAGTTTGCTCCCAAAGAAACTTCATTCTGTGTTCCCTGTATCAGGGAGTAGAATGTTGTTGTTTCATGTAATCAGACCAGAAAAGGGGACACCTTCAGCCTGTATGCAAGCAATGCACAATTGACTCAGGAAACAATTTCAGTATAAAATTCCAGTCACTGGAACATGGCAGTGCCTAGAATAAAGACCCATCCGTGGAGCTTGTATTCTAGTTGGGCAGGGAGCGAACACAAGGAATAATATAAGAAAGTGGTAAGGTAGATTGAAAAACGTTTAAATAGTTTGTCAAGTGACTTTAAGAAAAGGTTTCAAAGTGATAAGGAATAAATCCAGGTGAGTGAGCAAGAAGCATTCCAGGGAGAGGGCCTGGTGGTGGGGGGGAAACACGTAGAAATATTTGAGGAACAGTCAGGAGAGCAGAGGGCTGGATCTCCAAGCAGAAGGAGACAAAGTCACAGAGGAACTCAGGACCAGACCATGCCGCCCCACAGCCTACCATCAGAACTTTGGCTTACTCTCAAAATCAGAAGTCATCAAACAGATTTCAATTTATAAAATAAAATACAATCTGACATGTTTTATGTCATTCTGCAATAATTGGTTATAAGATACTGAATTAAAAACAGTCTGTGAGTCAAGAGGAGCTGGAGGAAGACAAAGAGGAGTAAAAAAAGAGGGATGCTAAAATGAAGTAGGAAGAAATGGAGAAGGCACTTATTTACTAACATGCCTGTGGAACAGTAGGAGGAACAAGAAATCTGGCTTCAGTATTAAGGATCAACTGATCAGCAGCCCAGAGTTCCTCACTGGATCCTCCAGCTCTATACTCATCCACACTGATCTTGCCTTCATGCAGGCTGCTTCCTGTTTTCCCCTTGGGGGATGACCATAGGTTGCTGCCTGATCTGCCTGCCGATACCTTACTGTATTCTCCTCCAACCTCCCCCTGGAACTCCTCTGCTGGGAGCTCTCAGGCTCCTGAAGTCCAGGACAGAAGCTAGACTCCTTAGCTTGGCACAGAAACTCTTTTAAGTTCCGGTCTTGGCTTCCCTTTCTCATTTCTGACCTTACACTCTTCCTAAAAATCCCCATACAGTGAGCTCAGCTCACTAAACCTCCTAAATAAGCTCCTCTGTCCCAGGCAGTGGAGTATAAGGTGTCTACCTGATAAATCACTTTCAGTTGAATAAATTACTTTCAGGAATACTAAAGTCAAAGTTAGCAGCTCATCTTTAATCTGAAAAAGAAGTCTTTTAAAATAAGAACGACAAACTACTCTAGACCAACTTATAATTTTGCAAAAGGATAGGAAGAAGTGACCTCAAAACAGTCCATTTCAAAGCACTGATTATGTTTCCGGTGTTTTTCTCACCATATTAAAAAGTAGAGCAGCTGGGTGCCACATTACTGGATCTCAAAAGTTACACTTTGTTGACCCATCGTAAAAAAGCCTATGAGTCAGGTGATGATCCACTCATCAGTCATAGGAAACACGGAGTACTGAAAATTTAATACAAAACCCCAAACCCACAAAAACCAGCCACAGTTTCCTATCACAGGGGATGTGACTCATATCTCAGCTGGGGTACACATACCTTATTACAGTCACAAAGAAAATGTTTCTCAAACAAACTTTTTCTCCCCAACATCATATGCACAGAGCAGCAATTTGGTGACAGTCTTTTGAAACTTGCAAAGTAATTTCTTTCCTGTGGCTGGCCCATATTGCTATGCTTACTTCTTACCACAATGACTTAATTTAGGGAACAAAATCATGGCAATTAATCCCTTAACTATATTCAGCTGAATCCAGAGTCAAATTGAGGATGAATGGAAAGAAAAGGCCCTTGGCTGACCTAACCTCTGGACCTCCCAGAAACTGTTCCTACACTCTCAACTGCCCCCACCAATACCTGGCAAGAGACTCCAGCACCCTTGGAAAAGACCCTCTCAGTCTCAAGAGATCCCTTTAAATGCACTGTTTTTCATGGAGGAAGGAATGCAGAGAAATGAGGAAGGCATCGCTGAAAAACATCACAAATATACATTTAGAGCTGATCTGAATCTATAGCAAATAATTTTTTCTTCAATATCTCCCTGAGGTTGCTGTACATGTTGAGTGATTTTCTTCACAAAGAACAGGTGGAATACACAAGCAGGTAGCGTGAATAGCTCTCCTACATTCACTCAGCTACTCAGTAACAATGTATCTCCTGGAGATTTAATACCAACAGCCCAAACGTGAACTATACTAAAGAAATGCAAGGTCTAGTATATGAGACAGCCTTGTAACCAAGAGGTTATAGCCTTATGATAGAATTTTCATAAAAAGAGTCAAGAGAATGAAGAAAGTGAAAGTATCTATCTGTGCCTGAAGATTAGGAGGGGCCAGTCCACAGCTGTTGTTGGAAGGTGAATCTTGTGAGTTAAGCTTGAGTTTTCATAGAGCAGGAAGCAGAAAAGTATTCCATGCAGAAAGAAACATGTGCAAAATCTGAGCAGTGAAGTTGCATACATTGATTTTCACATAACAGATTGAAAGGGAACTCAGAATATATTTGTTCTCTGATACTAACTTCTTTGATCCTGAAAATGTTTTGTGAAAATAAGATTTTAAGTGGAAATAGCAACACCACTAATTCACTTTTGAAAAAAAAATTCAAGCAATTTCCTTTAATCTTAATTAATTTATATCATATTCGTAATTTCTAGATGAAATTTTCACTGGGATTGATACTTTTTTCTCTGGGAAAATATTTATAAAATTGAACTCATCAGTTATTTTTCTGATCCTACTAATTTTGTAGCTTTTAGTTTTGTTAGTGTGTGTTTCTATGTGGAAGGGGGTAATTGCTTCAATAAATGCCATAGTTGGGGACACATTTTGCAAATCTAATTTTACTGTTTTGTATTTAGCTATTTATTTTAATTTGTGTTGAGTATTTCTTTTAACAATTTTTTTTTTTGAAAATTGGATGAAAGACTGGTGTTTATTTTAAGGCTAACCAGAAAAATAGAAAAGTTGCCTCAAATTATCTGGAGTTTCTCTATTATATTTAACTCCTGATTTCTTGATGAGCCATGTTTATTAACTGTCAGTGCTACTGCACGTCCAAAGGACAAATAATATATATTTGGGACTAAAAGATCTGCTTTAGATAGATTCTACCCAAGACACGGTACATCCTTCATTAAACCATACACCAACCAGAATGCCAGATTGCCTTTTAAAAATGTTACAATCTGCCAGCATGTAATCATTCCATTCAGCAACAGTGCTGCTGCCAACAGCCTTCTTAAGACCATGTCAGCCACCATTTAGTCTAGAGTGAGCCATTCCATTCTTCTGTTGTTCTCCGGATTTCATCCTTAAGCCCCAGTGCCACTTTAATCAGTACCTTTCTGGGTTAAATGTGCCTGTATCTTGTTTGGCCTTCGCTCATCATCTGGGTGCTTAAATTGATTTACTTCTTGGGGCTTCAATCTCTACAGTCATTCTACCTGTTTTATAGAACTGATACTTTTTGAAGCTGTATATAATTTATGACTACTAAACACTTGGATATATCCTCTCTTTTATTTTTATCACTATTTCAATAATTAGGACTTTTATGTGTGATTAAATCTTAATAGATGGGTCCCTAACATTTAGCACACCAATTAGGTAATTAATTAACCGTTTAAAGTGGTTTTCAGTCAAATATTTTCTTTAATATGAGGAATAATTGGTAGCTCTTGAAATGGTGTCTCATTACATAAAGATTTTACGCTATGATTAGCTATGTTTGTATTTGCTTTTACTAGAAATCAGGTCTGGTGTTTGATATCTAACTGGTCATATTTTCAGTTGATATTTTTGACTTAAGGACATTTTAATGCCTCCGTGCTGGTGTCCTATGTTGAGAAAAAAAAAACACCTCAATATCCATTAATTTTCCTTACTGTATGCATGCATGTATATATGTATGTATCTATGATGTATTTATGTGGGATATTGAACTTACACATGGCCTCACTCATATTAAGCACATGCTATTCCCCACGATTTTAAAGAAAGGCTTAGTCACCCCTTGTTTTCTCAGATATTGCTGCTTTTCTGCAGACCTCATACAAAGTACCTTGATTCAGGAAGAGCTCGGGGCTTACAGTTGATTAGCCTCACAAAAATAACTCGTATAATCTCCTTTTCATAGTGGTCTCTGTTCAAACAAAAAACTATTCCAACTTACATCTTCAAAGAGTTGCAAGACTTTCTCTACATGTTCTCAAAATCCAAAGGAAAAAAAAGAGGAGAAAAGAAACTCATCAATAATTTTCCAAATAACCCAGAACAGACATATCTACATTTTGTTTAAGTTCTTTCCTATTAAAAGTGCTGCAGGATATGATGATGTCTGTATATTAATTAGAAATTAAAGATTTTAGCAGAACCTCCTATCTTACTGTCTGAAATGGCACCAGAATTTGTAGTATTGTTTGTCCTTTTTTGTTGCAGAGAAAGATTCTTCCTGCTCATTCTGGGCACACAGAAGGAAGAGTATCTTCAGTGTGTTCTTGGCATTCAGTAGGGATCCGCACACTCACACGTGACCAGGAGAAGCGGTGTGCTTGGTGGTGTGGAATGGAGGAGTGTCCTTGTCACTCCTTTCATGTTGGCTGGCTCTCCAGTAACTTGAAAGTCCACAAATCATCTTTAATGTGCCAAGTCCTGGAAGGTAACAATGAGGATATCAGTACTTTACATGCATGTGATTTTGAGCTGGACACGTCCAGCCTGTAGTTATCACTTACAACTCCAAATGCATATTCTATAGAGTAATACATACAATACAAGAGCATTTTGAAGACAACTCAATTTAATTGATTGTTGGAAAGATTTAACAAGCATGTGTGCCTATTGAAACAGAAAATACCTCTGATCTAAACTCAGTTCAGCCAAGTTTGCACAGATAGGTACAGGCATTTAGCAATAATTTCAAAAGCAACAATGTCTGAGTAAAGTCATAGTTCAGTGTGGAAACAGAAACAAACTCAGACTCAAGCAAAAGCTACTTCTTCAATTCTTTAAATATGCTTTCAATTTTAGAATAAGTTTAGACCTATGGAAAAATTGCCAGAAAAAGGCAGCGCAAGTATTCCCACATACCTCAGATTTCCCTATAGATAACATATTTTGTTGTTATTAGCATGTTTTCTCAATTAATTAACCAAAATCTATGCAATAATAGTATTAAAGTATGTGGCTGAGTTACTATTCCTTGTTTGTTTTTCTTTAGAGCGTTTATTCTCCAGGATCCTATCCATGATAAAAGAATCGAAGTCTTTTGGATTTAGGTGGGTTGTTATTACTATCATGTGTCCATAAGCAAATGAAATTAGCTACCAGTGTCTGCATGCTAAGGATGGCCGAACCAAACTTTGGGAAGAACCTGAGTTTTAATGATGCTATTACTTTCTGGACCCACCAACAGTACAATCAGCCTTTGTTTCTTTGATATATGTACAATAAATCTCTTTATTAAAAATTAATTGTTTGCCACCAAAACCTGTCCTGTATATTTTAATAGGCACAGCATATGAAGATAACAATAGTAATATGAATACACCTTCAGAAAGTGCACTCAAGTGGTCTTGCAAAGAGGGAATGGGGAAATCAGTCGGTAGAGGCTGTGCCCACTCAACTGTCAATAGGCTCTAAACCAATTGCTTCTTGGCCTTTTGGCTAAGATCAAGTGTAATAGGCTCTAAACCACTGATCAAGTTTTACTCTTTCTGAGCATCACTGCATTTTTCCTTTTTTCTAAAATAAAAGTCTAAAACTCCTGATATCTGAGGCTCTTACAGGTTCTAAGATATTTTTTCTTGAAAATACATAGGCAAATCTTCTGTTACACTTATATAAGGGAAGCACATAGACTTACACGATTGACCTATGGCTTGTTGGACAGATAGAGCTGAAAGCTCCTGTCTAATTTCTTAACTACCAGTGCAGCATGCTCTTTTTATTTATGCCTCCATCAGAGGTGTTTATTGAACATGTGGGATTCACACAAAGGTGTAAATTATTTGGAGATTGTATTAGCCAGGTCCTTTGGTCTTTAGAGACAGAAACTTAGCTCAAGAAAACCCAAGCCAAAAGGGAATTCATTGACTACATAACTGGAAAGTCGTGGTTCTGGGGATGCAGTGAATATTTTCAGGCACTCTCTATTTTTTACAAATCAGCTTTACTTTTAGTTAAGATCTCTCCACATAGTGGGAAACACAATTATTCTGGTCTATAGGTTTGCATTATACTCTCAGAGGAGTCATTTCCTCATAGGGGACATAGGTATATATTATTCGCCCAATAGAGTATTGAGAAGAATCATCTCCTTCCCATAGACATGATGAGGAAACAGGGTGTAATTCATCTCATCTATGGAAAGTGAGATACATTTTCAAGTTGGCTAAGGAAATGGTTTCATTCCCCATCCCACAGCTATTAAGGAAAATGTCATTTAGGGAGCCTTTACAAGGAAGATAGAGATTTAAAGTTAAGCAGTCCACCAGTTACTTTGATAAGTTCCCAGGAGTCATAAAAATACCAGTTTACTTTCCTCTAGATAGACAATATAGATCAGTTCATTAGAAAACATTGGTGAGATAGGCTGTAACATCTCTTCTTTGATAATTCAGAAAGCTATCAGGTCATTTCCCACTGCACAGTGATGCTTTTCTACATCTCCAAGCTTGTCACAGCTGATGACTTTAATGATTTTGGATAGTTAGTTCCTGAGCAGCAGCTCTCTAACTCAAGCATTCGTCAGAATCACCTGTAGGACTTGTGAGGCCACTGGTGGGCAGCTCCTCCAAGGTTTCTGATTCCCTAAGTCTGGCTAGAGCTCTGAGTTTGCAATTTTAAAAGATCCCAGGAGCCTCTGGGCTGATCCAAGGACAGTAGTTTGAGACTCACTGCCTTAGACCATTCATGAGTGTTCTTACATGTATATCACTAAAATTATCAGGGGAAAGGAATGTTGCAAGTGCAAGGCACTATGTGTGCTGTCACACAGAGACCACCTACTTTTCATTTTTTCCTAAGGGGAAAACAGGAGAATAAATTAACTATCAATTTGAAATTCAAGTTTTGAGAGAGTCTTGCAATTTGAGTGGATCAAAGCTCATATCTGCAAATCCTTCCGTGTATACAAGACCCTGAGACCTTGTTAAAATGCAGATTCTCATTTGGAGACTCTGGGGGAGGGCCCAAGATTCTGCATGCTTAATAAGTTGCTGGTAGCAAGGCTACACCACATAAATTCTTGAGAAACAAAGGTTTCTGGCATCTCCAGCCCTACCCCTTAAACACATGTTGCCTTTTGGCTAAAAAATGACTTCTTAGCTCTGTTAACGGCCAACTCACAAATGGTCTGACAGTTTCCAGCAGTGTTGCCTCTCTGACATTGCTGCTGTAAGTAAGCTCTTCTTTCAGTGAGAGGTTTTGAGGCACACAGCCCAGCCTGCATAATTTAAGGGAAGGGATCAGTAGAAGATCTCTATCACAAAACTGTAGCTAGCCCCCTCCCCAATCTTTGATCACTATACAGTCAAACAGGCCAAATTCTTTCATCAGAGTGCTTGAACAACAATGTCCCATTTCAATCTAGCAAAGATATATCTCTCAACTTGTAAAAAATGAATGGGAATAACACACAGACAAATGGTACTCTCATACATCCAGTTTTGTGATTGCTGGCATTGATGAATACTCAGCTCAGTACTGAATTCATCTTGATGTTGAGTCACACCAGGAAATCTAAAGGGCTCTCATTACACATGGTGAGTGTGCTTCCTCGAGGAGGAACAGTCCTTGGCATCTCCAGGATGCGTGTGAATCACCACTATGTCTGGCTGCTATACAAGTGAGTATTGTTTTATTGAATAAGAGGGTAAAAAGTCACATAAAACATTGCATACTACAAATGGCCAGGGAATAATTTGACTTGACTTGGTGCAACTTAATTTACACATTGGACTCTGAGGGGGGAAAAAAAAAAGCTTCCATAAATATAGCTTAGTCTGGGCACATGGACCATGAATGGCTTTGATTATTATTTTTTTACTTGAAATAGCCTTCCCATATCTGGGGTTATAATATTTTAGAGATAGAATAAAGTTACTTTTAGGCAGGTAAGAAGAATATACAGTAACAAAGAAAGTGAGGAAGACAAAGAACAGAGATTTTTTTGGGTCAAATTTCTAAAACATTACTGTTTATTCCTAGCCCTACTGAGTATAACGTTTTCCTTTGCAGGGTTAAATTCTTTCAAACCTGTGATCTGTAGCCATATTTAAAGCTTAACATAGTGTCTCCAAGAAGAAAATATAACAAACTTCTTTTACAAGCTCAGATCACACTCACAGGATGTTTCTTTAAACAAAGGAGCCATGCTAGTTTTGTAAATAATACCTGTGTTACACAGTGCCAGCATACCTGGAAATTTGTATGCATAAGAATGTCTGGATGAGTGCTGTATGTAGAGGTCATTATTTGAGCATTTCTATCAGACAAGCAAAAGACCAGAATATGATCTAGACATTTCCAAATACTACATGCACTTAACTGAGGATTGCCACTTGAATAGATGCCTAGGTATCTTCTGAGGAAAGATCTGAATTATCTGGAACATTCCCACATGTATCATAAATATGGATACACATAGACACAGTCAGAGTTCCTATATAGAATCAGAAACAAGGACAAAAGACAATCACAACAAAATATGCTCTGAATTTTCTTTTGATTTTCTAGCCCTTGAAGCTTTAGAAAACCTTAATGTCAAGTAAGGTTCCACTGCAGGGCTGACTTGTAGGTATGAATTTCAGTCCTGTTCATGCTCTTCCATGGGTTCTAAATTTTGTTTTCAGTTTTCAATATCTCAGTACAGTATTTTTATTTATACACATCACATAATTGCAACCTCTTGCTTCTTTTCTAGAAAACCATTCAATGGCTGATGGGGGCTGTGCTGGCATCTTACGTAGTGAGTACGAGATGATACATTTGGCTTGTTTGTTGTTCCACTTTCACTTTGTCCTGTGTGCAGCCTTCTTGTGCCATTCCAGCAGCAGCGCGGACTTAGTCGAGCACCAAGCTCTGCACTCAGCTCCTCAGGGCAACTCACAGCCCATCATGATGCCATCTCCAGCCATGGCTTCAGATAGGGGCCGCAGAGGGCTGGAACCCATCCCTCCTCTTTCCAAGTCTACAAATGTCCTCCTACTGTGGCTTAAACCTCAATCTCTCTCTCCTCTCTCTCTCTCTCTCTCTCTCTCTCTCTCTCTCTCTGTCTCTCTGTCTCTCTGTCTCTGTCATTCTCTCTCTCTCTCTCTCTTTCTTATATATGCCCCAGAATTTAGAAATAAAATCCAAAAAGTTTATTTCAGACCTCTTATAAGGTAAGAAAGTCAATCTTCTATCTACTTGCATAGAGGAAGAGAAAATGGCAGAAGTCTCAAAGTATTATTCTATCACAAATGTTTTCTTGCTTTTAGAGTCTTTGTTCCATGGATCTGGACTATAATACTGTATCTGATTTTCCCATATAATGGAGATAAAGGGTACATGGGAGTTTGAAATCCAGTTTGCTACAATGCTGTTTAAGAAAAATCTTATCACTACACCCCTGTTGGAAAGACTATTATTTAAAAAAAAAAAAAGGAAAATAACAAATGTTTGTGAGAAGGCTATAAAAAGAAAACTCTTACACAGTGTTGGTGGGAATGTAAATTACTAT
>PVIR01002267.1:0-105113 GCA_004026965.1 Petromus typicus | reverse complement strand
ACCCACACCCACAGTTTGTGCCAGGAGCACAGGAAATCCAAGCTTCCCTTGAGAAAGTGTCCCACAAGCTGTGGACACCAGCACCGCCCAGCGTCTCGTGATCCGTGAGCACATCACATCCTAGCAGCGATGTTAAAAAGGAACAGTGCCACGTTCCCTGCGCCCTGACCCAGCCCTGCAAGTTCTTCCCAGCTTGGAGGCATCTGCACTTGTTACGGGGCTCACCTACCCATGGCTCCTTTTGACCCTGTTTCTTTTTAAAGAAGTGATCATTATTTTAATCTTATATATTAATGGGTTCCATGACAATTGCTATATGTATGTGTGATGATCAAATCAGAGCAGTGACCAGGTCCAATTCTTTACACACGGAGAGTGTTTGATGGATATGTAATAATCACACATTTTGGGGATAAGTCTGACATTCCGTTCCGCGAAGCTATTTCTCCTTTCTCTGTCCAGCGAAGTCTCAGCTGACGTCTCCTGAAATACGCCTTGTCTTCCATCAGCACTCCATTTATATTTCCTTACAGAATTTGAAATCATCAAACTTCCAGGTCTGTTCATGTGTCCGTTGCTTGTCTCTCTCTACAGAGTCTAAGTTCCTCAGAAAGTAGGTCTTGTGGTTTTGTCCAAAGTCACACATCACCCCGTGCCACAGATAGCTGGAGGCAGGGACACGGATCAGAAGAAGCCAGGGCTGGGCGAGGGGAGGTGGGAAGAGCAGGTGGGGGGGGCGGGGGCCGGAGCGCAGGGCGGAGGGGCCCTGGTGCCCCACTGGACCAGTGCCACGCTAGGAAAACCTCTGAGTTGTCGCAGATGCATAGCATTTCTCCAAAGTGAATTACTTGTGAATGTCTCCACCTGACCTGTGATTAGAAATTGTGTACTTGACACACGCAGCATAACTGATCGCCACAGTCTGGTGGGTCCCAATTTTATACTCTCCTTGCAGGAGAAGAGGGGACATTAATCTGCAATCCGAGGGAGGCCTTCAGGGGACTTGCCTGGCCTTGACACGAGGTGAAAAGTTCCGCTTGCCGGTGTGAGCATGCGCGTGTCCCTGGAGGTCTGGCTCCTCTGGCTGTCCCTCCTGGGCCCTGTACCCTCCAAAGGAGGAATCAGTCCCCTTCGCCTTCAGCTTCCTCCTCACACTTGACTCTGATCACATCTAGTGCTGGGTTGGTGAGTGCGTTGCTTAGGTAAACTGCCCCCTAATCCTTGTGAACTGCGTTTTCTTTGATAAGCAGGCAAGAAGTAAACAAGAGAAACATTACTTTGAAAAATAGATCAATTAGCAAATGACAAGCTCTGATACATCAGCTTCGCAGTGAAGTCACCAGAATGCAAATGGCAAGAGCTGCTTTTCCTTGGGGAGGCAGCGGCTGAAATATCTGCGGAAGATGATCTTCCACTGTTTGACTGCTGGCTTCACAGAGCTATCTGGATTTTTTTTTTTTAAAGAAAGAACATAATTTTAAAACCCTTAGCTTATTTTTAATTTATAGTCCTTGGGAAAAAAAAAAAAAGAAGTGACTGGCCCATCATTTATATGCCTGGGCCAAAGCCATCCATCTATATAAAAGTGCAGTGATGTATTTCTGTTGCTCTCTAATGCGCGGCTCCGCGCCCCGGACGTTCTGATTCATTGGAGAGCAGCAATCACGCCGACAGGCGCTGCTCTTCAGTTCCCATCAGCGACAACTAAAGGCCAATTCAAGGTTGTGGTGGGGTCATGAATCTAACACCGACGCTGATGGAACAATTTCCTTCCACACTGCATTGTCAGTGGGACACCCTGGGAATAGCCCAGCAGCCGGCTGTGTGTCTCTATCTTTCTATGTACTTTTCCTTTTGTTTCAGAGCCAGTGTCTGCCGTGTGCAACAAGCCAGTGCCATTAGGGAGCAGAGGGCTGTTTTCCATGGAAAAATGATCGGGGAGAAAATCTTAGCACCTCTGGACTTTGGGGGAGAGGGACAAGTCACCTGATAAAGCATGACAAGGGGGCAAGACCATGAGAGGTCTCCAAGCTGCACAAAGAGAATGTCTCCATTCCTGAGACTGCAGTTAACTAGATACCCATGGTCTCTGCCCTGTCATGTCTGAGGAGGCTTTGGCTGCGCGGCTCCAGTGTGGGCTCCCTCCTCGGGCCAGGCTCAGGCAGGACTGACCAGAGGCCAAGCCTTGAGCTGACAGGCTGGAGGGTGGGTCCGGTTGGACGTGAAACAGACAGAAGAAGGCAGACAGGAAATCTCGGGGAGATTTCCACGGGCAGGTTTGTCTTCTTGAGGGAAGAGCCTCAAGTTTTGATTTGATAAAGAAATGTGACCAAGCTCCATGTCTCGGTCACTTTCCTCATTCTGGGAAACAGCACCCAACTCCCCAAACTTGGGGAGGGAGCACCAGTCCTGCTAGTGTTTCAGGCCACCGTTGGCTGGATCCAAGGCAAGACAGCTCAGCAGAGGGGCCCAGTGCAAGAAAATACCCACCTCGGGGAAGCCCAGTGAGGACAGAAAACCTGAGAGAGAGCTGCAGGGTTCAGATCGTGCTCCAGGGTTCTGACAGCCAGTCAGGTGACGCCTGGGGCTCAGACCACACCCCAAAGCGCAGACCATGCCAGTTAGCTAAGAGCCCCGGGATCCACTCACCCATGAACACTTGAGGTTCTCAGGGATGTCTAGACACAAACCATAACCCTGAGCCTGGTGATGCATGCACGTACTCCCAGCATTATGTGAGGCTGAGGCAGGAGGATCCCAGATTTTAGCCCAGCCTCGGACACTTCGTGAGACTGTCTCAAAATAAAACAACAAACTGAAAGGGCTGCGGATGTGGCTCAGGGGGGCACAGCGCCCTTGACCAAATCCCCAGTGCCACAAGGGAACTGGGCAGGGGTGGGGAACATGTGTGTGGCCAGTGTGGGGTGGCACAGGTTTGCCCAGCAGATGGTGCCAACTGACAGAGCCCACAGTGCAGTGTCTACGTCGTCTCTTCTGTGTGCAGAACTTTTGTCACTTGTTTAATAGTCATAACACTTACACAATTCGAAGCCTTATTTTTAAAATTTAACATTCCTATCTAAGCATTTTCCTATGCTGCTATAAACTCTCAATAAATATCATTTTAATGGTTGTTTAATGTCCCAACAAGTGGATATTCCAGAGTTTACTTAAGGATTCCTTTATTACCAGACCTTAGGTGGTTTTTAGTTTTTATTATTACAAATAATGTCACGAAAATATTTTCCATGACATTTTCCATGTTTCAGACTCTATCCTCAGGCCAGATTTACAGAAGTGGGGATCTCAGGGTCAAATTTATGGAAACATTCTCCACTGTGGAAATACTGCCAGAAAGCTTTCTGCAAGGGTCAGAGCAGCGTGCCCTGCCACCAGCAGCTGACGGAGCGAAACTGCACAGTGCTGAAAGCATTTACGGCCCCGGCGGGGCTCTCGACCCCAGCACCGCGGACCTTCGGGCCGAGCTATTCTTCACTGCGGTGGGCTGTCCTGGGCACTGCAGGTGCCAGCACCGTCCCTGACCTCTGTCCCTTCATCCAGGAACCAAGTGTTGAGGGCGGCCACGTCCCTGTGTGTTCCCAAATGTCCACGGGGGGTCAGGCAGGTAAAGACACCCCCTCCTGTGTGAAGGAGACTCGAGCTTGCAGTGCAGCTTGCCTCGTGCTCCAAAGCCGTGAGAGCAGGAGGCCTGGTCCTCTGGGCGGATCACATACTCATCACAGACCTCAGGAGCTGGCCCTCAGCTGGGGCTGGGTCAGGGTGTCTGCAGGGCAAGAGGACAAGGACAGCGGGAAGGAAAGAACGGGCCGACCAGGCTGCTGGTGTCTTTGCGCTCTAGTTTTCAAGGCTAATCTTTTCCAGTTTGGTCTTATTTTCAGGGAAACAGCAGGAGCTTTTTGCAATACAGAGCATGTTGCTGCTGCTTCTACTGCCCGTGAAAAGACCTGGCATTTTATGGAAATGCAAAGGAGGAGGTTGGCAGTCACCAGTGTGGGGCGGGCTTCTGTGGCGAGGCTGTCCATGCTGTGCTCGTCTTACGGGGCTCCACTCCCCACTTTATGACTGAGGTTTGAGTTTCCTCTGAAGATGTCAGCAAGCACCAACAGGCCCGAGTGCTTTCCTCCTGCAGTCCAGCTTGATATCAGTCAGAACTCACTTCCGCGAGCCTCAGCGTGCACCGGGCCGTGGAGGTGAGAGCACCTGCCTCTGCCTCAGCACCTGCACAGGCTGCTACCTGCCTGGGGTCAGCACCGACTCTCTGGCAAAGTTGCTTGGCCTGAGCAGAAGAAACAAATCTCCCTCTGCTGCTGAAGATGGGAGAGATGGCGCCTCGGGGTGACTAGGTCGGCAGCCGCGAGATGACTCTGTGAACCTCAAAGCTTCCAGCCCTCTCTTGGTATTTTGTGGGTGTTTGGTCCCATTATATATACTCCCTGCTGTCCAGCTCAGAGCTACCGCTGCACCATCTGCTACAGGACCAAAGATGAGCATGGATTCACTACAGGTGCTCTTCACATTGGACTCACCTCTCAACAACGCCTGATTTTCGAGCTCTGCCTCAAAATGGGGCCTGAGGCACCACCTTCGGGTCTGTGCAGAGCTTCCCACCCCCTGACCACAGGCATACTACACCTCTGTCACTCAGCGGGCCTCGGCGAGTCATTGAGCTTCTGGGGTACGATGGGCCAGCCTGCATGAGGACTGTTAGTCTTTATCACCTGGAAAATGTCTTTTTTAAATCTACAACCCCACGTGAGGAAAAGCTGTGCCTCCCAGTGGGCGTGCATCTCTCCTCCCACAGAGCACTGCCAACCTTCTCTGGGATGGCTCTCATTTCCACAGCTTGCCTTGGGGACCGTCACCTGTCAGATTCCCTCCCAGTGCCCTGCCCACAGCAGCTGATGCCATGGCTGCAGGAAGCGCCCATGACGTCATGAGCATTGTTTGGCATTGAGCTGTGGTGCTGGTTTGTGACCTCTGAGAGCAGAGAGCGCCAGGGCCAGACCACACACAGCGGTGGAAGGACCAGTTCAGAGCTTAGTGCTGCAGATTTCGCCCCTCTTTTCCCAAGATGACGTGCACTTGCTTGAGTGAATAGCTGTTAGACTGCAGCCAACTGAAAAACCCTGAATAATCTATAGGCTTTATTAAATCCTGAACGGAATGCAGGGCAAATATTTTCTTCTACTGAAACCAGGACCCAGACCAAGTCTACCTGTCCACCAGCCACACACCTGGGGAAAGGAGGAGGTCCAGGCATAAGGGCCACAGAAAAAAAATAAGGACCAACAGTTGAAAAAAGAATATTAAATAATTCTGTACAGTGAATCTAACCTAGAGAAAAAATGTATGGATTCTCCTTTTTCACAGCTACTGAGTATTCTGCTAAATCAAATGAAATGATTGGGAAAAAGTAAGTCACTCACTTACTTTCCAACTTTCTTACAATTTTTCAGCCTTGGAGAGACTTCCACGTCCACGCGAGGCAGCAGGCCTCATACACCCTCCTGATCTTTACTAGACCAGGCCTTGTAGTGTGCGCAGTGTCCGAGAAGCCTCCAGTCTCTCGGATCCTCACTGAAGAGGCTGGATTGCTTCAACACAGAAGCAGCGCATGGCCCGGAGACGGGGGTTGTGCAGATGGTGCTGGGAGTCTCCAGGGTGTGAGCGTCTCCAGTCAGGGCCTCCAACACCTCCTCTTCCTCTTCCTCTTCCTCCTCTCTCCTTCTTCTCCTTCCCTTTCCTTTTCTTCTTCTCCATCTTCTCTTCCTTCTCCTCTGTCTCCCCTGCCTCTTTCTCTCCCTCTATCTTCTTTTCTCTGTTCATACTGCGTACATATTGGAACCTGAATATTCCAGCCACCTCCAAGTGGGAAGGTCGCTGGCCACGACAGTGAGCGCCGAGGGTGGATGTTCAGGCCCTCGCGCCCACAGCCCCTGGGCAGTGATGACATCTTCCCTGACTTTCCTGGCCCGAGCCCAGGATCAGAAGGAGGGTCACAGAGGCCCGGAAGCTTGCTTCTAGAACAAGCTCACATCAGACCCAGATCACGGTGAAGCTCAAACAGAAGACTGTTAGGCAGAGTCACACTCCACTGCCCCGATTACAGAAACAAGAGCTAAGGCAAGAGGGAGCTCATGGAAGACGCAGGGCAAGGAGCGGGGCAGCTGCCAGCTCCCAGCCCGAGGTTGGCAGGCCGACCGCGCAGCTCTGATGGGGGATTCTCAGTGCAGTTTAGAGAAGGCAGAATAGCTCCAAATGCAGCCAACCTATTGATTTATTCTCTTTGTACTGGACATGGCTTTTTATTAAAGAAAGCAGATATTCGATAGTGTTAACTAGTAATAGGAATTGACTTCTCACTAATTGCACAGACCTTGGCATTAATACACTTTAATGGGACTCGGGCTCTGTGTCCCGCGGATCGATCCTGAAGTTTTTCTCCAACTGTTTTGGTCAGAGGACATAAGGGGCATTGTAACTGAGGAGACATTTTTCATCTTTTCTTTTTAATTCATAAAATAAGCCAGTTGGAGAATTCTTCTTCATTCCAGAAAGCCAGAGATAGGAATAGTTTCATGATCTGTAAAATATATAGAAACTTTCCAGACTCTGCTGACTTTGGAGTTTGGCGCTGGCTGTTTAGAATTCAGTCGCAGACACTGAAAAGAGTACAGCTTCCCAAGCACCCGGCTCAGTCTTGCCTCCCTCCCTGGATTCTCAGTAGCAGAAGACTCATCTCTTATTTATTGTTCGTTTGTTAGATTTATTAAAAGTAAAGGGGATCCTGGCAAGTGCTGGGCTTCCCACAGGCTGGAGCAGGAGGTGGGATCCTCTGCTGGGCGGGCAGACCCCACCCAGAGGCGGGCACAGAACACCAGGCCCTCCCTGAGCATGCTATTCCTGGGGCTCCTGGCACAGCCTGTGTCCACCCTCAGCTCCCAGGTCCAGGCCCAGAGACCTGCGCTGCTCACAGGAGACAGAGGACGCCCAGGCCGCAGCCCTGCTATGACCACCACGGCGCCGCAGGGTACACCGGTCAGAGTCAGAGGCCGACAGACCCCCCATCCCAAGCTTTTGTCTTGGTAACACTAAACTGGTTTCTCTGAGCCTCTCCGCCATGTCTGAGAAGGAAGCAGGGCCCAGAAGAATGCTTCCTGTGGCTGTGGAGAAGGCGTGCGGCGCTGAGGGCCGGCGCGGGGCTCAGTCCTGGCTGCTGTGGAGAGTCCTGTCCGCATCCTTTGCATCTCGACCCCGAATGTTCAGAGAATGTAAGGTCTGAACAGTTCTTTGACTGACCTGATTTCGGCATGCAAAATGCCAGGAAGTGTTCCACGGGCACAGACAGACACACACCCGACGGTGGAGTTGGCAGCGGGGTGGAGACGCTGGTAGACCAGTAGACAAGGAGGCGGCTTAACGTGTAGCTGTGGAGGAACGGACAAGATAAGGGCAGGGGACGACATGGGTGCGCGTGTGACAGAGAGAGACGCAGAGAGAGACAGAGCGAGAGGCAGCGAGAGACGGAGAACGACAACAAGAGACGCCAGGAAGTGAAGGGTTGTGAAGGAGCTGAGTCAGGAGACGCGGAGGGTGGTGAGTCCCGCCCGGTCCCACGGCCGCCCGATCTGAGCCCACCAGGCCGTCTTGCCTGTCGTGCAGCGCACTCGGGCTGTGGAGTTCTCCCCTTCAGGACGAGTTTCTGTCCTTTTCCTTAGAGCGTCCCCACGCCGCAACAAGGACTTCACTTCCAAAACGACTGCCTAGAAATCTTCCCGTGAGAGACCCTGGAGTGGGTCAGGAGGATGCCCCTCCTCCCATCTGGCTTCTGGGCCTGCCCGCCTGTCTCCAGGAGCGGACAGCATGGCTTCTGATGCCTCCAGGTTGGACAGAACTTCTGCTCCTGGCGGCCCCTCGCAGTGTCCCACACCTGGGCTGCCATATTGAATTATTTTCAACTGCGGAAATTCTTCGAGGCCTCTCTCTCTGACCAGGCTCTAATTTGAAAGTAATAGCATTTAGGCCACGCTCAGGCCCACTGAGTTGCTGCCGAGGGCTTGGTGGCCTTGGAGGTAATTGGTTTTACTCAGTTGCTGATGCTTCACTTGGACAAATGAGAAATCAAAGTACAGCTCAGTTTGCAGAAAGCCCGCATCAGCAGTTTGGCCTGACTACTATTTCAGAGCTGGTTATGTTATTGGCAATAAAATGCAACTAATATACCGTTAATTAATATCACGTCCTGCGGCTAATTTATCACATTATTAATCAGAGGGACGGAGCCGAGGAGCACGCAGCCCACCTTTAGCGGCTTGTCATTTCCTTTGAATTGCGCCTCTGCACATGAGCCCTTGTTTTGGTCAACACTGCCAAGTGTCTGGTCGCTCCTCGATGAGCATATTCTATTTCCAAACAGTAACTTGCCCCTCAGGAATATTTTATTTAGCAAGACAGGACTTGGAGTGAAAGGGTAACCATTTCTGATCATAACCTTGGCTTTGTGCTGCTGGTAATTATCCTTTAATTGCATTACCCTATTTGAAATAGAGTTGTAATTGGAAAAAAACAATCTGACATTCCCTGATGCTTACTCTGACATGGACTATTTGCTTTTTATTCAAATGTAAATTTTCTCCATAATACTATCAAAGAAAGGAAAAATTAAGCAAAATTGAAATGTCAGTAGCAATTTCTGACATGCGGGCAGCGTCATTCACGGGTGCTGTCTGGAAGGCATGGCGTTCCCTTCAGATGGGAAAAAAATCGAACTATGAAATTAGTGCGCTCCGAGGAGGGGAGGAGGAGGAGGCCTCGGCCCAGCCCCCGGGATACGCAGCCACTTTGCAAGATGACTTCAAACCATCAGACAGGCAGGCGGCTCCAGTTTTTGGATGAATAACGCTTGCTGGCAATAGAAACGTTTTTCCCTGAGAGACTGGAAGCCCGCGCGTTGCGGGGTTTCGCTGCAGGCCTCCCGGAGGTGTGATTTAATTTGGAGCATGTGGTAGGCAGCCTGGAAGATGGCTCCGACCGCTCTGCCTCCCGATACTCACACTCTTTCGTAATCCTTTTCTCTGATTGTGGACTGGACCTTTTGACTTGCTTCTAGTGAACAGAGCACAGCAAAAGTAATGGTGTGTCACTTCCCAGATTAGGTTACACAAAGCTCCACGGCTTCTGCCTGGGGCTCCCTGCCTGGCGCTGCCCGCCGCTCGCTGCAGGAAAGCCGAGGGAGGACAACGGCCACAGTGGGGAGGACAATGGCTCTCGCCAGGAGCCTAGTGCCCAGCGGCAGGGACTCAGCCCTCCCTTAGCTGGGCTGCAGCTGACACCAGGGCAACTCAAGGAGACTTGGAGCCAGGACCCCATTCGGTGACACCTGTGTCCCTCACGCCCACAGGAGCCGGGACGGGGGTCTGTGTCTGTCACTCAAAGCTACTGACTCCAGGAGACATTTGCTCCTCAGCAACAGATAAGTCACACAGGACGAGTGAGGTCATCGCACATGTGCAGGGTCCCAGGTGCTGGCAGCTTATTTGTATGGAGACAGCACAGGAACGCTGTGGAGGACGGGGGCATCGTTGCCGCGGGGAGTCTGCTCAGGGGACTCAGACTTTCTGAGCCCTGGTGTCTTTTCTTCGACATTTACTGCCCCAGTGTCTGCGTGGTACACAAGGAGGGGAGGAGCCGGGCAGGACAGTGAGGCCTCCCTGCCTGGGAGTGGGGTGCTGCCGCGAGGCCTGGGTTCTAATCCGGGCGTTTTCTTCTGGCATAATGACCCGTGTGACCTTGACCGGCCCTGGAGCTGTCATCCCCCATTCGTGGTGTGACAAACCGGCCACGACACGAGGAAGCAGAGGGGACGGCATGTGCTGATGGATGGTGCGATGAGGGGGAGGAGGGAGATGCAGTAATTGGGACCTTTGCTCCCGAGTGACAGAAATCCAACTTCAAATAGATTATCTCCAGGATGGACTGGAGCTTTCAAAACACTGAATTTTTAAAATAGTGCTGGGGTTTCCTAGATTTCTTACAGAGTGTGACTGCAATTTTCTTTGAAGTAAGAATTTTCTTCTAAGGACACTGCACATCACAACGAGTGAAAAATATGCTTTTAAATCAAGTGCCTCGTGCATATGCAAAGATGGGCGCTGACTTGCCAGGGTGAGGGGGTGGAGGCAGCCTGGGACTCACCTGCCAGCTGGGCCGCAGGCAGCATCAGGCAGACCTGGGGTCGCGGTGCCCCGTGCCCTCCTCCCACCCGCTCCCCAGACTCCCCTTTGGGCCCTTTCCTAGCCTGCGCTGTGTCCTCTGCTCCTCCAGCCATGCTCGAGGGGACGGCACGACGACGCAGCTGCCTCCCGGAGGTGCGGAGCTGCCCGCGCGACACCCCCACACATCCCTCTGCCTCGGGCAGCCCCGGCACCCCGGTGTGTGGACCCCGGGTTTGTCCACAGCTGGGAGGCTAGGAAGCGACACCAAATTTGGAAACAAAACACAGGTTAACGTTTAGTCCACAGAAGCAAATCACGAGAGATGACGGACCTCCTGCCCGCTGTGTGCTTACGTGGGTCAAGTGAAGAACGGACTGAAAACTCGTTCTGGAATTTGGAAGGCCCAGCGCGTGCGCTGCCTTGGCCGTGAGGGCTTGACGTGAGGCTCTCTGGGTTGCACTGTGAGCTTAGTCCTCAGAGCGACGGAGGAGGTGTGGGGGAGGCTCGGAGTGACCCCCACAGGCTGAGCCCGGCGTGTGCGGACAGGGCCCATCTGAGCAGAGTCCAGCCCCAGGGCCACCGGCCAGGGACCCTCTAACCTCGGTGGGAGTATCAGCCACACAGTCTCAGGGTGGTCAGTGCGGGACCCTCACAAAGCCACAGCTAGAACTTCCACTGGACCTGACTGTCCCTGACTGACCCCGGTGTCTCCTGGCCTCATCTTAGGCCTTTCCTCTGCACCCACAGGATTGCAGCGCAGCTCGGAAGGGCGAAATCTCAGGAGCAGCTAAGTGTCCATCAACAGCTGAGTGGATGAAGAAGGTGTATTTATGCGCAATGGAGCACTGCTCGGCCATAAAGAAGGGTAACCTGGAGTCACCTGGAGGAAAATGGACATATCTGAGGCCACCAGGTGACGTGAGATGATCAGACACACAAGCTGCCCAGTGCAGGGCTTCTCTTCTGATCACTATTAGAGAAACTATTAGAAAAGAGCAGTTAAAAAAGCTGGAGGACAGGTCTTTCTCCCATGGAAGGGGGTGCAGAGGCGGAAGGGGGTGCAGAGGCGGAAGGGGGGAGGGGCCTTATGGGCTTCAGGTGCATCACTGGGGAGCCACAACCCGCTGGAGCGAGGGTGAGGACGGGAGCGGCTGGGGCGGCGAGCCTCCTCTCCCACGCTGTTCCGGGCTGTGGCCTGCTGCCCCGGGTCGGGCTCTGCGTCACTGTCACTGTGAGGCGGCTTCCAGGGCGGGCTCTGCACAGCCACTGCGGCATCAGCAGCGCAGCGGAGACTTCAGCTCACTGCCTACGGGGTGAGGAAAGCGCTGTGCCACTGCTGAGGGACCCCCGGAGCCTCTAGTGAGAACCCTGCAGCTCGTCACTCCACTTGGTAGGCAGCCTGGGAAACCATTCTGAGACCCGGCGAGCAGACACAGTTGCTGTGTGACCGTTTTCCTGAACCGGGAAATCTCTGGGTTATTGGCGGCAGCTGCACACTGATGCTAGGGGCTCACTCCATGTCCAGTTATTTCTGAGAGGCGACTGTCGGTGTCACGCACACCAGGACTTTGCAGGTGGCAGAAGGTGGGCTGAGAGCTCAGAGCCTACGGTTTGCGCGTCACCGGCCGGAATGTACTGTGCACGTGTGTGCAAATGAGGTGCATCTGTGTGCACCTCTTGACTTCATTTCGTCACTCAGCATTTACTGAGAACACAGTGCTGTGAGCACCAAAGGTAGCAGCCTCACAGAGCACCCATTTGTCCAGAATGAGGACTGCAGACCCAGCTTCTGGGCTACTTAAAGGTCACACTACGATGCACTCACTGGTTACTATTCAAATTATTTTTACACGTTTCTAGGTTTTAAGAAAACTCACATTTGTCCATTTGCTTGTGTTTGGAGCATTTTCCGGCTTGTTTTCAGATCCCGCAGGGGCCCCTGGACGCCCGGAATCCCGGCTAGAGGTGTCTGCTTCTTCAGGCCACACGGGGAGCACGTCGCGTGAAGTGAGGCCCAGGCACAGCGCGCACCGCAGCTGTGGGCAGCGGCGCCCCTCAGCAGTACTCTCGGGGTCCAGCCCGCCTCACTCTGCGCTGAAGTTTCTGCCTGGCCCAAAGACAGGGGGTCAGAGGAGGTGAGGGAAGGACCCCGCCCCTCTCACGCTGGGGCTCCGTGGTGGGGACTCGAGAGGGTGGCACTCGCCCTCGCTGTCTCCATCATCTTCTCCTTGGGAGCCCAACTTCCTGCCACACCGACGCCCATGTCCCAGCCTCCATCCTTAAAACAGACGCGAAGTCAAGTCGGGTGCTATGAAGCTGCGTGTCTTACCAGTTCTGAGCTGAGAAAACAAAGCCGCAAAGGACGAACAGCAAACAGAGAATGTCCGCAGAAACCCCTGCACCCCTCCTCCATAACCTGCCTGCGGTCTGGGATTCCTCCTCCGCACCGAGCGCCCGGCTCTGCCCACGCGTGTCACCGCCTCGCCCAGCGTCACCGCTGTCGCCCCGCGCGGGGTGAGATCCCCGGCAGCTGCGCTCTCCGCCCTCCGCTCCGCCCGCAGCCGCAGCCGCCTGCAAGGGCCCCACAGGCTCCGCACCACGCTCAGGGCTGGGCTTCCCGCTCAGGAAGCTCGAAATGTCTCTGCAGACACGTTAGTGGAGGAAAGTTACAAAGATGTGAAACACACGTGCCAACTCCCCACGAGATACACAGTGGTCATGTGCTGCTGAAATGGGCCAGAAAACCAGTTTAAAACTCACGCCAAGCCGAAGGTAGATGCTAATAGTTTGGGGTCGCTCTGTTTCTATCTCGAACTGTATCTCTCTCTCATTTTTTTGCTCTACTTCCCTTTTACAGAAGTTTGAATAATTGCCTCTGTCTTGTCTTAGACTGCCTTAAAAAGGTAACGAACAGGCCAGGCGTGGTGGCCCAGCCCCGTGATCCCAGCACTCAGGAGGCAGAGGCAGGAGGAGTGCCTCAAGGTCAAGGCCAGCCTGGCCTACATAGTGAGTCCTAAGTCAGCTGGAGCTACAAAGGGAGACCCTGTCTCAAACAACTGAGAAGAAGGTAGTGGACAGTACAGTAGGTCAGGAATATTATCGACCGTAGTATTAAAATGTCCCCCGAGCCCCCGCCGGGCTGGGTAAGCTGCCACTCACACCACACCACCCGCTGTCCGACTGCTCTCTAGTGCAGAGACCTTAGGTGACTCTCAAGTGCCGCTGTGGTAAGTGGACGTCTGTGCTCTTGGTGGTCAGCGCCACCGCGTGCTGTGCAGAGGAGACCTCTCTGGCCCGGCGGTGGCCGGCGGGCCCTCGGGGACTGGCCGCCGCAGCACGAATGGCTGAGGCCCACGTGAGCGTCCAGACGACGGCGGACGCCGGCTCTGCGGCCAGCCCGGCGGCTCGGGACTCCTGAGGGACGTTCTCAGCGGGCTCCGGCGTCCGCCCCCTGCCGCTGCCCGGCGCTGCCCTGGGGGCCCACCGCGGACACCCGAGCGCAGGGGCCGTGCACGTCCGCCCTGCTCTTAGCTCCGACTTGTTCGGACGCCCTTTCCTGCTCCGGAGGGCCGAGCCCCGACCGGGGACAAGGACGTGGTCCGAACGTGCTCGTGCACACGCGGCAGGTGACTGCCTGGCCTCCCCCCTTCCCAAAGTCCGCCTTTTTCGTGCTTCGCGCTGTGTTACTTGAGAAAGCATGTCCCGCGCGTGTGACGCAGCCAGGGACCGCAGACCGCGGCCGGGACGCGAGTGGCCCGCGCGCCGGGCCCAGCACCTGTGCTGAGAGGCTGGCGGGCAGGACTGGGGCACACCGCCTCCGCACCCTCTCCCGACGCCTGCGCTCTTGTCGCCAGCCCTTGTCACCCAGCGTCCTAACGCGCACACAACTCTCCGGACATTCTGATCTTACGTTTTCCCCCTTTGTGTCAGAGTTTCCAGTTTCAGATCGTCCAGGGCAGCAAATCAAGACACAGAAGTTTGAAGATCAGAGAAACAAGTACTTTGTGGTGTATTTTGTGCAATATCTGGACATGAATCCCAAATATTACGTGAGTCATACTAAAGAATTACTTGCTGCTTTTATCTAAAATTCAGATCGAAGGACCCTGCATTTTTTCTGGCAATTATATTTACGTTGGACAATAAATTGCCCTTTACTGAAGATCCGCATTCATCTCTTTACTGGCATATCTAATCCGTATAATTTCTGCCGCACAGTCAGCAGCGTTTCTGTTTTACAGGCGAAGCCCTCAGGCCTGTGAGACCAAACGCTCCGCAGAGAAGGTGCATCCTAGCCTTGGTGACAGACCCCTGGCCGCGGCGGCCGGTTGACTCTATGTCCTCCACTGTATAGCAACGGGGTAATTTCCATTTGAAAGAAAGATTCGTTTAAAAATGAGGTCGATGAGAAAAGGGGAAACTTGCTCTCTCCAAATCTAGAAAAACTCCCGTGCGCAGGTTTGCGGTGCAGCGCTGGCCCCTGCTGGACGGGGGTGGCCGTGCAGGGAGGCACAGGCGTCGCGGCCGGCCGGGCGAGCAGGGTGCCGGAGTGGGGTCTCATCAGCCGCACTCGGGACTCCCCACCCTTCCAGGATGTGGACCTACAGCAGAAAGAAGTTCTCTACTTGTGGCGGATTCACTCCAGGCCAAGTCCGAGCGTCCACCGACCCGGATCAGCGAGGCCTGGCCGTGGACGGCACAGCCAAGGACTCTGGCCGGCGACGTGCTGGGAGACTGGGCTGCCGCGTTCTGGGCGAAGCCTGCTGTGGCTGCTTTTCCTGACACGAACGTGGTTGTTCTCCTTGGAAAAGGGCTGGGGCCTCGCTGTCGCTGGGAATGGCTGCTGTCCTGCCAGCTGGGCTCTGGTCTTCGCCGCCTGAGCGTCGCTTCCTGGCTCCCGTGCAGACCCCTCTGCGAGGCGGCGCGGGCTTTCTGGCCTCCACGCTGGCCTGGCCTTCCGGGCCGCGTCCCCACACGGGCGCCCCCGAGACCCCGCTGCACGCTCCCGGCCTCCGGCTGGACCCTCGGCCTCGGTTAGACCGTGCGGGGCACTGCTGTGGGGTCCAGGCCCTCGGGTGGACTCGGGTCTCTCGGGTGCGGCTCCTCTACTGCGCCCCTCCGCGTTTCCCTCCTTGGGTGAATATTATAAAATCGCTCTATAATTGTGTGTCCTGCATTGGATCTACTCCCGGTCGAGCCCCGAGTACAGCTCCCTGCCAGGAAAGGGGCCTGGGGTTCCTGCTGGCGCCTTGTACTAACTCACTAGGCCCAGGACACTGGGAAACTGATTTGCTGTTTCATGCTTCCCAGTCTATAGCATTGTGTAGCCCACATGAACTAAGATATAAACATAGCTTCTTTTGTCTGTCTTACTGTATTCTTACTCAGATTTTGGCTAATGGCAAAGCTTAATAAGCAAGGCACCTTTCTATATTTATCCAGATTTTAGAGCTATACATTTTTCAAGGAAATCAACAATATCCAAATGAGGTTAATTTGGAATACAAGCTTCAGAAGTAAATGTGAATCTATGAAACTCGTTCGTACCTTGGATTATTACATCCAGCTTTCTAAACTATAGACATGTTCCCTCTTCAAATTCCGATTTGACTATTCTGTAAAGACAGAGAGAAGATGCTTAATTTTAAATTTCAGCATGGAATTAGAAATCACAGATCTGAGCCAGTCATATACCTTTAATTGACTAGGAAGTTAATTAATTTAGACGAAGCTATTAGACATTTCTGTTCATTTGACTCAAGACAGGACTTAGGACTAGCTAAAGAAGCACAGAATCATAGAGAATTTTCAAGTACTCAAACAACTTCAAATATGCTAAGGTCTTTAAAAGGAAAGTAAAACCAACAGAAATATCAAATAAAAGATTGTGAAGCCTTATTTTTCTTACAGAATTTCAAACACTCAACCGTCTCCCACAGACCATGCTATGTTTGTAAGCAGGAGGTCCACGTGGGTCCATGAGAACTTGAAATTCTGCAAACACGGAGTAGGAGTGGAGACACAGCCGGGGGTCAGAGCTGTTTGCTTTTTGTTCTTAAAATATGTAAAAGTTCCCCGGGGCAGGACTTGTAATCAGGCCACTGGACAGCTGCGCTTAGCTGGAATCCTCAGAGGAATAGAGCTTGCTCTTCACTTGGTCACTACTGTGAGCAGACACTGGCCAATCGTATGCAGGCAGAGGACATGACTGGCTGACTTACAAAACTGAAAAGCCTAGCTTGGACCCTGGACATGCTAGATTCGGGTACACAGTCCTGTCCACCTCGGTCTTCGGCTTCTGCTTTCGTCTCTTCTTAGGCACATTCTCCTTCAGTAGTGCCAGAGTCAGCCAGTCTGAGGCCAAGTCTCGCAGAGTAAGTTTAGCAACTGTCCTTAAAGAACAGCATCTCTCTTGAGCTGGTTTCAGCAGGGCTGACATCTTTTGCCCTCTGTTGGTCTGGTTGATCATGTGGCCACCCTGAAAACACTCACTAAAGCTGGGGGGGACACTGCACTCTCACAGGCTGTGGTGACCCACCCATGCTTGGAGCCTTGAAGTAAAGTCAACCCTCTTTGTCAGAGCCACAGGGGCAGAGAGGGGGCATCACCATTACTGCAGTGATAACACGGGCAGGGGGTGGTACTGAAGATGCTGATCAGCACCGAATGTTAGCTGATGTGGGGAAAATGAAAATCAACCAAAAACCCAAAAGAGATTCTAGAATTTTCCAAAGGTACCAAAATGCACTTGATAATATCAACAAGTAAAATGAGTCAAATATGGCTGTTCTTTATATCTTATTGACTCACCAAAGACTTGACAGAGTGAACAAATACAGCTTTTCTGGGGACTAATTTGGAGTAGAACTTAATTAGGTTACTTAGTTAAGATTCTTCAGAGAAACATCTACTCTGTGTGTGCGATTTGCTCTCTCAAAATCTGATTAAATAAATGCTGATATCACCTAAAAATACTTGCATAGCAACATCTAGTTGGGGAAAACTTGCCTCAAAATAAAACACTGTAACTCAGTGTGAAGCCCTGGGCTCAGTCCCCAGTACCACACACACCGCTTCTAAAAGGCCCCTCTGTGAGTGCGTGCAGCCCCTGCAGGATATTCTGCACGCAAATGTAACACTGTGCCTACAGATACTGATGTCCCATCTCTCTGGAGAATCTTGTTGAGCACACTGGTCTCAGGAATGCCTCCTCAGGAAGCCTGCATTTGACCAGGACCTGGAGAAGAATGTGCTCTGCAGAAGCCACTGGAAGGAGCTTGGTCTTACTGTCAGCTCGACCTTGTTATTAAGATGAGAAAGACAGAGGGCACAGAGTCTGGTCCACATTATCAGAATATGTCTGACAGCGCTTGGCTAGGGCACTAGTTAGGGTTCAGAACAGCTTCAGTGGAAAACCTATGAATGATTATACAGGGGATTCACGGGGCAGGCTTCCAGGATAACACAGGAAGCGTCTCAGTGGCTGTGCTGGGTTCTGGACCAGCACAGAAGAATCCAAAATGGCTACCTGTGCCCTACAAGCCAGAGGGATCCAGCAGCAGTCGAAGGTCAAAGGCCTGGAACTCACTGCAACACCCGTGTGAGTCTGTGGCTGGGCCCCGGAGTCGGTGCTGGGAGCTTGAAGGTCCTCACTGAGAGCCTGAAAAGCTGGGGGGCCATCCAAAAGCCATGGCAAAGGCCGGAAATCCCCGAAGAGGACAGACGTCCCCCCTCTTCTTATTCCGTCCATGCTCCAGGCCTACTCGTTGGTGCTACTCACCTCCAGGGCAGGTCCTCCCCTCACCCTGTGGCCTGTCAGTCATCTAGACACACTCAGAGCTTACTAACCTGCAAGCCTAACTGCAGTATCACAACCAACAGTTACAGAAAGGATTTGTTTGCCAACATTCTAAGTGCACTGACCTCAAAACCACAGTCTACATAGATGAGAGGGACTTTCTGTATATGTGCTTGTTGATGTAGTTTGGACACAGAAGACTTCTGAAAAGCCCGCGCATCGAAGTCTTGGCTTCCTGACTGATGCTGGTGGTAGTGAAACCTTTCAGAGGTGAGCAGGGGGCGGCTTCTGGTCAGTGGATGTGCAGCTCGCACAGGATGGCAGGACCTGGTGTCCTTACTCTTTTGTCCCCCGGCCATGAAGCGAGTGGCTTTGCCCACTACCCTCTCCCCACTGGGATCTGCTGCGAAGCAACGAGGTCACTGACCACAGACTGAAACCTCTAAAACCGAGCCAGAGCAAACCTTCTTGCTTTATAAGCTGCTCGTCTCAGGTGCTGGCCACAGTGGTGGAAAGCTGCCTGACGCATTGTAGTGATACACAATGAAGTATTTAATCACTAAGTGTTTAACAAAGCAATCATTCCTTCGACAACTCCAGCATTCTGGGAAGCCGAGCAAGCTCAAGTCCAGCCTTTCCAGTTTGACGATGAGTCAGACTCTTCTCAAAATAGTAATAAAACTCACTTAGGGATGTAAGACTTGGGTACCCCCCCCCCCATTTCTCTAAAGCATCTCTGGCTTAAAAATATTTCATCCAGAATTGCCCATGTGTATTTATGTGCCTTCACTTATATTCGTAAAATAAAACTCACTATCACTTACGAATGCTAAAGGGAAATTATTCCACTCTGAGGAATTTTTAAGACTCCAGCAGGGTATTATGCAATTATGTGTTCCTAGCTTAACGTAGCAGTGAAGAGATTAAATCCAAATAGTAATAAGAGAAGTCAAGTTCACAAAGACACCAGCAGGTGTCAGCAAACTCTGAGCTGTCTGGGTCTCGCACGTGGACTCTGCGGTGTCCATAGCAGGGTAAAGGCGACGAGGGGGATCTCTCCTGACCGACGCTGTATTCCACATGGGGCCTGGCTCCGTGACCTTCTGTAGGTGAGAGCTGTGCAGTCAGCCCCCATATTCAGTCGTGTGCCCTACAGGGGGGCCTGAGCTCTCAGGGCAACCACAGCTTCAAGGAGGAGCTGTTCTATAACTAAACAAAAGCGAATCGTGCACACTACCATCTGGCAAACCAAAGCACATTTTAGACAGCTGTCTTCACTTTCAAAAATCAAGTGCTTCGCAGGATATTTTGCACTGTGGGGCTCACTTGTGGAGGTGCTGGCATGGAGTACTTGTGGGAGCACGAGGCGGCGTGCTTTGGGGGTAGTTTACATCTCACCAGCCTTTCACAGCCTTTCTGCAGGGCCAAGAATGATGCTACAAGCCACCACATTTGCACTTTCATTAACAACTCCCCATGTATATATAGACACAGGCATACTTCAAAATTTGCTAAAATCGTGTGCTTGAATCCAGGCCAGGAGAGCAGTTCTAGAAAGTCTGTCAGGGTAGCACAGCTTGTTACATATAGGGGAGTAGGCATAATATTTTAAAAACTGAAGAGCTCTATGCATGATAGTGCAAATATAAATAGCTATTTTCTTAGATGTTATTGGAAAAAGTAGGGATAGGATCAAATGCGGTGACATATTGAGCTCTGTGTGGGCACTTTTCCTTCTTGCTTGTGGCCAACGTGTTCATGGTCTCACATTAACTTCTCTGCTAGGAGCTGCACAGAGCAGAAATGGTTAACTTTTCTCTGCTTTTTAAGATTAAAACAGTTCCAAAATAATTTGGTCACAGTGAATATTTATGTAAAATATGAAAAGCATCCAGAAGGTACTGTATTTTCTATAATCTTCAGTAACAATGCACATGAAAAACAAGTATTAGCAAAACTGTTCCAGAAATTTTCTGTTAGTATCTTTAAACAATAACAAAGATTTTCTTTCAGGAATGCTGAGGTGCAGCGGTTAAAAGGAAATGCATTCGTATTTTAAGCACTAAGAAAGTCTAACATGTTAATTTATCTCTCTCAAGAGCCCAAGCAAAGTACAGTACTAATTTATAGTTAAAAAGTAATGAACTAAAATCTAATACTAATTCAGTTAAAATTGATGTATATCCATGCAATAAAAAAGTTCAATTTAGAAAAAAAGGAAACCATTTCCATTTGATTGAAGTACATAAAGTCAAAATTCCTTTTTGGTGCTCAGTTGAAAAATGCCCAAGGAATGGCTTTGGATAATTAGGACAATGAAACACTGAAACTTACACATGCCATTTAAATGTCCTAGTTTTCCCAATTCTGGGACAAATACCTGACTGCGGAGCTCCCAGAAAAGGCTCATTTTGTGTCACAAGCAAATCCTGTTTGGGAAAATTGACAACTGGGACTATGACCGGGCTGAGCTTTCCTGCCCGAAGACCACCTACGCCACCTGCAGACCTGAGGCCTTGGCGCTTCGCCTCTGGGAACAGCAAAGACGCAGTGGTCCCACGCGCTGTGACGCTCCGGGCAGAGCGACACTGGACCTCAAGCTGTGTAATTCCTTATGGCTCTGATGCACTGGGACATGCTGCCCTCTGAGTAACCTGCAACCTCGCTGGCTCTAGCAGTGCTGAGTAAAAGACTCAGCAAGCTCAGGTCCGCTGTCCTCGCCGCCCAAAGCAGCATGGCTCAGCTTCTTCCCTAAGCCTCATTTCTGCCTAATTAGTATTCTTCCATGTGCTGTTGGACTCACAGGAGACTAGAACTTAGTTCTAGTTATGTTCCTTCCCGTTCCCTACAATTTTTTAAAAAACCTGAATTCTTTATTGGTACATTTTATATACACATCATGATACTCAACACTGGGAATTTGCACCAGGATGTGACACAAATTAATTCTCATTTTTACCCGTTCCCCTCGTGGTTTCAGACTATGGCTGGCTAACTGCAGGGCAGAACAGCAGGAAAGTGCTCAGCCCATGGCGTCCAGGAAGGTGAGAGGAGGGAAGAGTGGGGGACAAGCAGAATCTCCCAGTGACACCCCAACCACTGCCTGTGTGTCAGACCAGATCCTGCCACCTCCAAGGAGCATGTCCAGCTGTTAACTTATCAGTAGATTAATTCAGTGGGCAACGAAGTGCCCAGTGAATGCAATCACCTTCCAACCCTCACCTCTGAACACATGAGTTTTGGGATCACTAGACTTAGCCCGGTTCAAATCTCAAAGTTAAAAATGCCACCCCATCATAGTAAAACCAGCAGCTAAAGAGACACAAGAGCAGAACTCTAAGAAGGAATTTCCAGTGGTTGATTCCACTAATAGTGTTTCAATGAGCTGGGCGGGTGGGACACACCTGCATCCCCCCAGGGAAGACCGTGGCACGTGGGCTAACTGGAAGTTCAACTCCAGCCTGGGCGACGCAGACTTAGTGAGATTCTGTCTTCAAAAATTTAAAAAGGGACAGGCATGTAGCTCAGAGCGAAGGTTCTGGGCTCAGTCCCCAACGCTGAAAAAATAAAACTGTTTCAATGACTATAAAACTGCTGGAAATTCATGTGATTCACTGAGGTACTATTTTAGACAAAACAAAGACTTAAGATGTCCACGGTGGTTAAGGGTTTTTAGGCAAAATGGCACGGCAGGAAGATAACCCCATGAAGTATAGAGGGAAGACACTACCTGCCTCATCCTCCAAACAGCACCTCGACAAATTCTCACACCAAGGTTGTTTCCAGAACATTTATTGATATTTTACCTTAACCAGTGTCTTTCCACCACTTTTTCATTATCACCTCTTTAAAGAACAGTTTTAGATTTCTAAACACGTTACGCCCCAGCTTCAGTACTGCAGATAAAATGCTCGTATTTACATGTAGGTATTATATGCATACTTGTGCTTTATGGTTTTTTATTGTGAAGAATTGATTTTTACAAGGAATACATATATAAACAAGAGGCTTAGCATAGTCAAACATTTATTTGAAGTCAGAAGAAATCTATTTTAGCACTTAAGCAAATGTTATTTCCAAAATAGTTTACCACTCAACTAGTCAGCTGTACAAAAACTGATTTTCCCTGAAATAGGCATTATTCTCAACTACATTTGTATGGCAGCGTGGGACCATAAAAATGGCCATGATCATCAATGAAAGAAAATCAGGGTTGTCCTCTAACATATAAAAGTATTTCAAGAAAATTAGAAATTCGTCAGTTACAAATGAAGAAGAAAATTAAGCTCAACATTGAGACTTGTAATGCTTTTCCCCCTTGTTATTGAGGACTGACCCCAGCTTTTGTGCCAAGTCACAGCTGGAGCACTGAGCCAGGGTCTGAGCTGCTGTGCTGGCCAGGCCGAGCTTTCCTACACCAGGCACCTGTCCACGCCTTAAGGTCCGATCGGCTCCCACTTTCCTGTCTGTGCTGTCAGTGGTGTGTGCACGTCTGCATTTGCAGGAAGTATTATTACTGTAAAACATTTGTGATTACTTTTGAGACAAAGTCAACTTCATCACAACTAGACCTGATCCGGTTCAAATTCTAAGGTTAAAAATGCCACCCTATTACAGTAAAACCAATACTTAAAGAGACAGAAAAGTAAAACTCTAAGAAGGAATTTATTTATTGTGGTTAATTTGCCTTCACCAAATCCTCCAAGTTTACACTGGGCCACGTGGGAGAAACCACCCGCCTCAGTGTTAGACACCCCCAACACAACATCAGTGCACACCAAGGAGGTTCCCCAGTCTTTACTTACTATGGGGCTAAAGTATATCTTATAAATAACAGCATTCTTGAAATAGAGGACCTTAACGACCTCACAGTTTGGAAACACGAACTATCCAGCATGTTTATTATGAATTATTTCTCCCCCTTCGATCTCTATCTGCTCATAGAGCCACTTGCGGTCGCAGCGGCATTCGGCCCCACATTTGGTAGAGCCACAGGCCGGACACGCGTAGAAACACCCTAAGCAGTCTTCATCCAGACAGTCGCACAGGTCCATGCCGCTGAAGATGAGCAGACCCTGGCTGTCATAGACTTTGCTCTTGGCGGGTATGACTTGTCTGTAAGAGAGACAATTGATTGCACCTCACAAGTGCACTGAAGTAAAGGGCAGGGAATGCCGGGTAAGGAAACAGCCCCGGCCTAGGGGTGAGGTCCTTCCGGGCTGCACCCCACCCGAAGACTTACGGCTGCCTCTGCAACCAATGAACTTCATGTGAAATAGGGACCTAACTCCAAGGGCTGAGCGAAATCCAGAAAGCCTAACTGCCTCTGAGTGCCAACTCAACAAAAATGGATAATTTTTCCCCTAAATAAGCTTATTTCTGTTAAAGTGATTTTTCCTTACTAGAAACAAAAAGGATATTAATAGTAGCCCATTTTCCTGGCTACCAATGCCATCTTTGCTTTGTGAATGCTAAGTTTTTATTATGATCAGTGTTATTACTTTATAAAGTTTTATAATGTAATTAACCTATTTCTTACTCTTTAATGGGTTAAGACGGAATGTTATGTGGACAAATGTACACAGTACTTAAAAATAATTCTAATTGTTATACCATTAATATTTGATTGCAATTTATATTTTAGAAATGTTCAATTTAAAGTCATTATTTTAAACAGCTTAGTTCTTTCATTCATTTCAGCTGATAACAGAACTGCTTGTTTCAGATATGCAAAAACAAAATAAAACAAACAAAGAAACCCTGATCTTATATTTCCATGAAGTGCAATTATCTGCAGGCGGCCACTCAGAGACCTACCAGTCAGACATTACTTCTTCTGAAAAGAAGTAATGCTTCTCAAAATGTGCGTTATCTTAATTCCAGGGGCACGCTTCTCTTCTGTCTTGCCCACTTTACTGCTACTTTCTTAGAAACAAACCTTTTAATAGAGATGCTTTAATTTTACATAAAACCAAGATCGACCATTGGCGGTTTCTTACTATTCCCTGCTATCCAATTTAGGATGTCTCCACAGAAAGCTCAAAGCTTAAGGAGGCAGATGTGAAGAGCCCGCAGCACACACACGGCCCACCTGTCTGAGCCTCCTGGTGCATTTTTCGTGAGTCTTCTCTTTTCTCTTTTGCCAGTTTCTGGAGCAAATTCAGTTTGCTTTCCTGGGTTTGTAAACTGGAGAGACCTCAAAGCTTTCGCCGTTCTTCCCTGAGCAAAGGTGAGAGCAAATGAGCAATGCACACACACAAACTACGTCTACACCAACAGACTCTCTCTCTCATAAAAGTTTCAGACCCAAGTGCAGGAAAATTTATATCACTCTGGACTACATTCCAAGTTTATGTTAATGTACTGAAAGCCTTTTAGTCTGTGGCACAGGAAGAGCGGTGAGAACCTGCACTTCTGAAATTGTATTATATATCTAAAAAGTGTGGTTAAAATAAAATTTTTTGCTTACAGCTCTAAGTTTGTTATTTGGGGAGGCAAAAGTCAAAGGTGTTTCCAAATGTTTTCACACACACAAGGTCAAGATTAGGTAGCAGAGGAGGTGTGGGGAAGCAAAACAAAGTGATAAGAGTGCGGCGAAGACTGGAGAGCAGCGTCGGTCTCTGGGAGCAGCGTGAAGATGTGCCCGCGCGGGACCGGCTCCTAAGGCGGCACCGCCGTGTGCTACAGACACGGGCCCTCGTACAGAGACAAATTTACAAAACATAAGCAACTACAGACTACACTGGGTCCTGGAGATACGCCTGTGAAAGGAGAACAAAAGGAAATAACAAACAGGATTTAAAATACTAATTAGTTTTAAATTTGGCTTATTAATGAAAAGGAAAAACGTTGAAAAAATATTCCAGCAAATAATTTTGAAATAATTGTTATGTAAAATTTTGAGACATAAACTGTGACACACTTGTCCTTCTAACGAACACACACAAAAAGCCCCACAGAATCAAGCTGTTTTAATTTTAAGGTTAAATGATGTGTATGTAGGCATGCAAAGAAGGAAGAGAAGTATCAAGTATACCATTCTACAGTGTAAAAATGGATGCTTTTGACCACAGGGATCCTGAAGTTAGACTTGACCAAATCAACAGCTGGAAGCAAATGAAACTCACAAGTATTTAAAAACTCAAGTAAGAATGGAATAGTACTAAAGGAGAAAAACCGAAATGAAAATCAGTTATTAAAATCACTTCTCCGACCATCTTTTAAAGCAGTGATCTCTAAGTCCTCCTAAAAATAGAATTTTTTCTGGTACACGCCCCTTGCTGGCTGGTATATTACTTACTTTGTTATTAGAACAGACGCCAAGTCAGGCTGGCCCTGGCTTTGACTAGATGCTCTGGAAGCCCATCACAATGTCTAAGTCCTAGAAGTTGGGGTGCTGGCTCACTTGTTTTCTTTCCCAAACCTACTTTATCACTCAGTCTTGACCCTGGGTCCATGGAACATTGTAAAACACCATCTACCCTGCCCCTCTCCCCCTTTAAAACTGGCATTTGTTAATGAATGGTAGCATGATCTGATTCTCTTACAGGGAGATTCTCTTACTCAGAAGGAAAAAGGACCACCGCACATACATCAGATTCAGGCTTCCTTCTCTGGCGGTCCTCGGCATCCACGTCCACACTCCCGTTGATGATCTGCGTGCACTTCGGACAGAGCTTCCAACCAGGCACCAGCTGTCTTCCGAACTTCGCACTCAGGAAAGTGGCATCATCCAAGTCGATGACATGCAGATTCTTTTTGGCAAGCTTTTTATGGATGTTAAATGGGTCACAACATGACTTCTGCAAATCCTCAAATCTATCGATGTAAATTTTTACGTGGTGGAAGCAAATCGTATTGTTTCCAGACAGCGTCATCCCAGTTCGGAGCTGAAGTAAAAGCATATCATTCGATGACAACTCCTGCAAAGTCTTGAAGCCTGTGTGCCGGGTGTAGTAGGTTTTGTGGCACTCGTTTGTGGTGCGAAGCTGGACTCCAACAGAGCACGGATCCATCATGCTGGACTTGGTGAGTTTTCCCTGAGCTGTTTGGTGTGGAGTTTCACCTGCGTGGGTCACGGGCTGATTCACCTAGGGAGCAGTGAGGACAGAACAGAACTGTGCTGTGAGCCCTTTTATCTGGGCAATGGAAACAGCATTTGACAAAACCTTACATCTGCTTACAAGAAAGAAAACTTCCAGAAGAACAAGGAATAGAAGTATTTATCAAAGGTCTACAATGAAAAGTCTTTATTTATGATCCTGAGGATGGAACCCAAGGGTGCTTTATCATTAAGCTACATCTTTAGCCCTTTTTATGGTTTAAAACCAGGTCTCAGTAAGTTGCCTCAGATCTGAGGTCACCCAGCTTCAGTTTCCATGTGCTGGCAGGCTCACCTAGGCAATATTACATTCACTCATCAAACACCAGAAGCACTGTGTGTAAAATCAAAACTACACCAGAACACCTGCCATTACAGCTTCTATTTCAGACATATGAAAAGGCACAGATTTGAAGTGGAAGAAACAAGAAATATATGAAGGTGATAAAAACAAGAATAACAAGAAGTTCTATAAACTACTGCAACTAGCTAAGAAAACTTAGTGGGTTATGCTGGAAACTAAAACGTAGGCCTACACAATGTCCTTACAAAAGAAAGATATGCAAGAAATTTATGAAGATAATAATGAAAGACAAAATATACCATAAATAAATGAAGCTAGGCACTACTGGAAGCTTGACTATAGCAAATTCAGGAATTCGTCTTCATATTCAATGCTCTCCTGTCAGATATTCTACCACTGTCCCACTGCAAATTAGGAGGCTGGTCTACATGAAAGAATAAAAGTTCTAGAAAACTCTGTATGAAAATAAAGCTGCTGACTTACTGTTGAGCTATTGTACGTTAAAGTGTGATACTGCGATAGTATACTCTAAAGGACCCATAAACACGTGAGGAGCTGAGTATGACACGCAGTACTGTGAGTCAATGGATATTCAATTGATGAGGACAAGATTTTCAGCAGCTCACTACATAGAGAAATAATTAAGTTTCTTCTATATAAATAAAAAATCAACTGCAGATGGATTAGAGAACTATACATAAAAAGAAAAACTAAAAATGTTCACAAGAGAACAAAAGATTATGTGACACAGTAGTTGGGAAAGTTTTTCAGAGAAAGTACATGCCAAAGAAAAAGCCTGACACACTGGATCACATACCAGCGGCACACACCGGTATCTAAGTGAAGGAAGGAAGACACCTCAAAGGCACTTGAGATTCTGACGTGGCTGGCTCTGCAAAGAGCTACAGCAATCAGTAACACAATATACAGAGGCAAGACTCTGGACTCCTATAATAAAAACTGGCGAAGAAATGCATATTGCTGTATTAAGGCAAAATACTGAATTTAGAAGCTAAAAAATACACGGTAAAATGGTAAGATGTTATTGAATATTTTCACTTAAAGTTGCACAGCTGGCTGACATTTTGTACATACCTTCTTTTATTCTATTTTAGTCTCTCTATAAAATTTAGGCAAGCACTCTACCCTTGGTCTATGGGCTGTCGCTCATATTTTGATGGGGGTACTAAATTTTTTTAGGAATTAAACTTTGTAAAGTTCTGTAAATGTACTCTTTTCCAATCAACTACCTCCCAGAAATCACCATCAGGGAAGAATTATTTACAATTGTTGCTGGATACTGAAGGTTCAGCTAAGTTTGAATTTCTGATAATGCAAAAATGACTTATTTTAGTTATGTCCCAAGTACTGCTAAACAGTAATCCATTGAGTCTGAATTCAAATTTAACTGAGCACTGTATTTTTACTTGCTGAAGCTGACATATCACTTTCTGCATCTTCTGGTAAACAGTTTTTATTTGGTATTCACTCTTACGTTTTGTGAAAAGAAAACTTAAGTTCTCTCTAAACAAGTTATGGGAACTGTTGAGTATAAAACTGAACTGTCCTACTGATAGGAGATAGTTCATCCCCTGCAATAAGAAATAAGTTTGCACATGTATTAAAACTCACTGGCACATCAGTACCATTCACCTGAGTAAATGACCGGGCCTGGGGTATCGGTGCTGACATCCAAGTAGAGGAAGGCAGCTTTGCTTTTCGTCTTACTTGGCTTAGACGCCTGATCCATGACTAGGCACTCCACGCAGCTCCTGCTAAATAGCCAGAGCGACTTCTAACACAGAGATTTCAAGCACGCGTCTCAGTCAGTCAGTCAGTCTTCTAAAAACGACATTCTCCAGTCACTGCTCCTCTCCTGCCTGGTGAACTGAAAGAACTTCTAGTTCTTTCCAATTCTCTGAGTTAAAGGTCTGCTTTGGGTCTTCTCCCTAGCAACTGTTTCTTTGCTCATGTTGGTTTGGGATCCACACCCTACAATTAATGTTTATTTTCTTCAACTGACATCTGTTCCATTCACCTTTTGCTCAGGGTTGCTTTTCAAAGATGGTGACATGCCCAACCCTTTCTTAATGTGCAGTCAGAAATGCACTGTTACTTA
This sequence comes from Petromus typicus, assembly GCA_004026965.1. Taxonomy (NCBI): domain Eukaryota; kingdom Metazoa; phylum Chordata; class Mammalia; order Rodentia; family Petromuridae; genus Petromus; species Petromus typicus. Next base: position 76,556 of record PVIR01002267.1, on the reverse strand, counting down.
CAGTCTGTGGTCCTGTCTGTATCTCTTTTAAAGAGGACCTGAAGTAGCAAAGTGGAATCTCAGTACCAGCCCTAAATCCACCAAATCAGAACCCACGTTTTTTAAAGTGAGGCCCAGATGGCCCCCAAGGGTATTACAGTTGGAGATGCACTCCTGCAGATAATCCAGTGATCTAAGATGCATCTGTGCTTTCATTTCTACTTAAACTGATTTCTAACATCTTACCAATTACCTGACTGATGAGTTACTTAAGAATCTTTGGGCAGGGGATTTAGTTTAGTGGTTCCGGCAATTTCATGGTAAGTACAAGGTCCTGAGAGTCTGATCCCTGGTACCACATACCACAATGCCAGATGTGGTGGCTCACGCCTATAACCCCAGCACTCAGGAAGCAGAAGGAGGAGGATTGCTGTGAGTTCTAGGCTCACCTGGGCTAAGTAGTGAGTTCAGGGCCAGCCTGAACTACAATGTGAGACCCTGTCTCAAAAAAAAAAAATCTCCATCATGTGTTCATTTGTATGTGTATGACAGGCATGATTTAACTCTTTCCTTTTGTGGAAAATTATCTTTTAAAATAGGAAAAGATCAATTTGCTTCAGCTAATCATGTTAGTACCTAGAATCTTCGATGCAAGGGGAAAACAATCTTATTTCCTATGAGATAATGGCTAACAAACAATCTTTTAATTTGTTAACTTAGATACCATTAACTTGGACTTTCCTCCCCAAACTTAGGAGTTTCACTATAGTGCTAGGAAACCAAGGCTTCAAATTCTTTTGAAACTACAGCCAGTGTTACAGATTATAAACACGAATGAGTAAATGGTTTCCTAAGATCTTTGTGTGCAGATGTTTGTGACAAGTATTTTATTTTACCTATCCCTGTCTGCTAGTCCTGTAATGGCCATGACTGAAGTAATTCTCAAGTATCTCATTCAAGATGGTACCTTTATCTCTGACAAAGCCAGACAGAAATGCTCCTAATATCGTGTCTGCTCCACTGATGAATTAGTGAATGACTTGGTGAACAGCTTATCCCCCAGGGCCAACCAGAACAAAACACTGATGAATTAAACTTTAAGCTCTTTCCCCAGGTCCCTGACTTTGGCACTCGCTCATCAACCACCCAGTCAGCAAGCAGAAGGCTTCCAGAGAACAGCCTCCTCCCTCCTCCCTTAATTTTCACTTCCTCCACAAGTTTCTTCACGTCTTTGCTTTGCCTCAGATCTCTCTGTAGCTTCCTCCCACCTAACTTCTTTTGTGCCCTGCAATTACCATTCACAGTCGTCTCTTTGTTAAACCCAGAGTTATCTGACATTTTCTTTTTAAAAATTCTGCAGTTGGGCCTTGGGATTTAGCTCAGTGGTTTCAGCGCCTGCCTTCCAAGTGCGAGGACCTGGGTTGATCCCTGGTCACCACACACAACAATGTTGGTTGTGAAGACTCTGCCTACCAGCAATCAGAACCGCCCAGGTGTGGTGGCTCACGCCTACAATCCCAGCACTTGGGAGGCAGAGGCAGGAGGATTACCGTGAGTTCAAGGCTGAGCCCAGGGCCAGCCTGACCTACAAAAGGGAGACCCTGTCTCAAAAAAAAAAAAAAAAAATTTTTTTTTGGACTTTCTTGTCCTTATCACTGCTTCAGTGCTACAATACAGTATGATTTTTCTGACTCCAGGATTAATGTTTACTGGGTTTTTTGTTTGTTTGTTTGTTTTTTAGCGCTACCAAAAAGGATCAAGAGAGAACAAAGTAAATGTAAAATGGATTTATCACACACCTTACGTAGTAAAAAAAAAAATCTCGTCCTTCATAACTTGAACATGGCCAGCTCGGGGCTTTATTCAGTATAACTTTACTGATCAGGTTCAAAATGATTGTCATCTCCTGCCACCCCTTATCAATCGATAAAGAAGGCCAAGTTACAAGGCTGCTCCTGTCTCCTTGAAGTTGATCAAACAGCCCCGGGCCACGCCACCATTGCTGATGGAACTCCAGCGTAAGGGCCCACCACTCAACAGCACAGGGAGTTGAGAATAAGGGGACTCTCCTTCTATTTGCAGGGATATGAGAGAAACTATATTCCCGTATAACGATGGCGCTTAATATAGGAGGTCTATAGCCAGATTTGCAAGATGCAGCCAAGGATACTTACTGACACAAAGGTTCTGCAAAACACTCTAGACTCTAGCATGTGTAAGTTGTTCCAAACACCCCATATTCAAGTCGAGCAACTCTTACCTACTAAGTATTTATATACTTTACCGTGTTCTCTGCTTGGAAACCCTTTGGCCCTTCCTGTGAGGAACGATGATCACACATTCTTCAGGGCACCAGTCACACCCAAGTGCTCCTGTTCTTAATCCTCCTTCTGGTGCATACAACACTCCAGCGTTTTGAAATTGTTACCTTTCCGGGGTGCGGGCCAAGCACTGCTTGGCGTTATTGTTTCCATCAGCCAACGTAAAGGAATGGCTTCACACTGACTTCTGGGGCTTCCTTTCTCATAGGAGTATCGCATGTTTTTTTTGCTACTTGTGCTACTTTCCTATCACAAGAAGCCCCGAGAGAGCCGGGGATCCCCGGGTGCTGCTGCAAACAGCCGTGGCTTCTCTAATGAGCAAGCAGTGGGATTTAACAGACACGATCACCACTTCTGAATGAAAACCCCAGCTCCCCAGGAGGGTCCCCAGCTTCCTCCGCCCCGGACCCGCGTGGTAACAGGACCGATGCTCGCGCTCCCTTCAGAACTCAGCGACCCAACTCCGAGAAGCGGCCAGGGTCACAAAGTTCTTGGTAACACGACGGTGAGGGAGTAAGCAGCCGGCCCCGCGTTCGCCCGCAAGGCCTGATTTAAAAACCGACCACAGCTGAGAAGCTGCAGGCGGCGTGCGAGGTCGCAGGAACCCTGACAGCCCACACCGTAACGCGGCGACGCAGGGCTACGCCGAGCGGGCTCGCGCCCGCGGGTCACCAGAGACAAGCAAGGCGCCTGACCCGGAGCAGTCCCCACCTGGGTCCCCGAGGAGAGCGCCGGCCGGCCCGTCCGCCCGTCCGTCCACCGGGCCGAGCTCCCACGATACCGGTACACTCGCTTCCGGCTCGTCCCCGCGCTGCCACCGAGACGGCGGCGAGGCAGCTAGAGAGGCCGGCGTCACCAGCGAGAACGGGGCGGGGCCTAGAGCGGCGCGCGGCCCGCGGCCTCCAGGGGCGGGAGTCGGGGAAGAGCCAAGGCCGGTGATCCGTTCGCTGTCTTTTCTCGGTAGGTCCCCGGCGCCGTCTTACTAGGTTCCGCTGCATCACCACCTTCCACAGAAAAGACACCTCTGCACCCAGAGCCCCAGTCCCAGCCCCCTGGGAAGCGAATGTGTCGCATCCGCTCCGGGGCGCTTTTCGGCTTCTTTCCTCCAAGCGAGTGAGTCCCAGAGGCGCCTCTGGTCTTGCTCGCGATGGAAACGGCTGTAGGCCTCCCGTGCGCTGCGCAGGCCGCCGCGCACTCCCACCGCCGGCCACCGGGGGCGCCGGCGCGGAGTTCCCTCCTCGGAAGCGTCCCCGGCGCGAAGCTGCCGGACCGGAAGCCCACGGCCTGCGACCCCTTCACGGGGAAGGAAGGAAGCCGAACCCGCTTTGTTGTGTGAAGCGGCAGGTGAAAGTTGTGGGATAGGCCACTGAGATAAAGTTCACGGTTGCGGTTGTGTCTTGAGTCCTCTGAGCCTCATGCGGTCACAGAGGGCTCTTTCTAGAAATAGTTCATGGTGCCCAAAGGGACTAGGACGGAGGGGTGAGTGCTGCCCGCCCCAAGTCTTCTGCTAAAAGCCTAGTGAAGGTCGCGAGGCCCTCCCTCCTTCCCTGGTTGCTTTCGTTGCTTTTGCAGTCTTCACCTTCCACGAACTGTTGCCCCTCTCCCACCCTGCCTTGGAGCCAGCCTACTGTGGGCTGAAACCTCTGAGAAATCTAATTTTCCCCCTTTAACTTTCAGTGTCAGGGGTTTTGTCTCAGCAATGAGAGAAAAGTAATACATCCACAGGTCAAATGAAGATTCTTTAATAATAAACCTTATGGAATCAATTGAAGTAACTAGCAAAAAGCAAGAAGTAGTAGTTGTAAATAAACATGCATAGGACAGTGTGCAAGCGATGGAGGCCACCTACATGTGCCATCTGCCACATTCCCTTTCTCCAGTGGCGAGACGCTCATGAGGACTGCAGGTGAGATTTTGGGACATCTGCAGGTGGAAGATACTTTAGGGTCATGACATCTGTCTGTTGGAGATGAGCAAGATAAGCACACAAATATATCTGCCCCCACAAGAACTGATGTGTTAGGCTGCTGACAAGATGTAGACTTTGTTTCCATTTCTTGGATAGAAAACTATGCGCTTATTCTAGGTACCATCGCTGTGAAATGTGTGGCTAATTTAGGACAGACAGTTGTCAGTTTATGACTATTCATAATAATTTTTCCTTCCATGGTGGCTTTATGTAACTGTTCTGTCATTATTTTCTATTTTTTTAACTTGAGGATGTCTTATCGTTTACTAACTTACTATGTACATTTAACATGATTCTGCGGGTATTTCACAAAGTAGATGCTTACTCACACTCTATATTTAAAACCTCCTAGGAGTTGTGCATTTGTCTCATAAGCTACTAGCTTGCTTACTGTCTACAGTTAACACCGCATATGAATTTCATCCATGTCTAATTAAGTTGCAAAGGAATTCAGTATGGTTAGAGTAGAAACCTGGAGAAGCAAACAGAAGACAAGCATGCTGTTTTAATGCCATGCTAGAGAGACTGGGTTTTATTCTGATGAAAACTGTAAAACTATGAGCTGAAGAGTGGAAGTGAGATATGGTTCTGTCAAGGTATGAGATCTCTTGGTATCATACAGATGATCATCAAGGCAGTGACTTTGTGGGAAGAGGTGCCTCCTTTCCCTCCTTCACTCACCCCTGGACATTTGATAATGTCTGGAGACATTTTCAACTGTACTAACTCGGCTGCTACGTGTAGCCAGGAAAATAAGGACAGGGAAAGTGGTCAACATCATACAACCTGAAGGATCCCCTCCCCGCAGCAGTTACCTGTCCAAGTGTAGGAAAGTGGGGAAGTGGAGGTAACTAGCGCCTTTATGGTAAGTTCTAGTCTCTTGTGAGTCTGACAGCACAGACAGAATAATAGATAGACAGAAATGAGACTTAGGGAAGAAGCTACGTTTGAGCCTGATCCATGCTACTCTGGGTAGCAAAGACAGCAGACCTGAGCTTGCCATACTTTTTTTTTTTCAGTACATCTCTCATAACCGAAGACTCAAAAGACCCAGAGAACATGGCAGACACAGGTAGTAGTCCTTGAGGAGTTATGTAGACGAAGATCCCATAGGGCAGGACAGCTACCAGCGATAATCCTTGAGGAATTATGTAGATGAAGATTTCATAGGGCAGGGTGGTTGTCAGTGGTAATCCTTGAGTAATTACGTGGATCCTGGTGTAGTTCTTCCCTGGAACATCACAGCATGTGGAACCACTGGAGTCTGTTCCAGCAGAGGTAAAGAGGAGTTAAATCCCCAAATCTGTCTACAGCCGGAATGCCAGGCCCAGTAATAGTCTGACTGTGCATTACTTCTCCCAAATAGGATTGTTCCCAACATCTGAGTACTGCTGTGGTGCCAAGGTTGAGAACACTGCACTAGAGGGAGAAAGAAGGCATAGCGAGCTGGGAGTGGTGGCTCACCCCTGTAATCACAGCACTCTGGAGGCAAAGGCAGGAGTGATTACTGTGAGTTCAAGGCTTGCCTGGGCTACATAGTGAGTTCAGGGCCAGCCTGAACTACAAAATGAGACCCTGCCTCAAAAAAAAAAAGCTATTCTTTGTGACCCTGTGCCCCCCAAGGCCCCAACTTTGCATATACTTTCTTCCTGATGAAACTGCACACTTCTCAAATCACTCAGCTCACTGTTGGTGGTGGCTTTTAACTATGCATCTCACTAAAAGTAGTAAGTGGCGCTCAAGCTGTAGATTAAAGATTTGATTGTCTTGAAATTACTTCCACCAGATGAATTCTTCTCCTGCCCTTAATCTCAGCTTTCTACAGAATTCCAGGATATGATCAAAATGTAAACCAATTTTCTGCCAGCTGTAACACACATGGTTATATGAATCCAACTGCTAATGGAGTCCTTGTTCCTGACTGAAACCTTTTGAGTCTGGTCTTTACTATTTTCATTTCGATGGGTATTATGGTCTTCTGAGCTCTGACCACAACCTCCCATCAAACTCTGTTTCCAGCCTTTTAGGGCTTCGCTAGCTGGTATCCCCAAACCTTTCCATGCTCCCATCAACTCTTCCAAAGGCTTGCGACCCACATGATCGGGCGGTCACAGCAATAACTTCACTGCTCTGGTCCCAAAATGTGTATTAGTTACTTCTTATAATTGAGATGTAATACTTGATATCCATGATTTCAAGGAAGAGGAGTTTGTTTTGGCTCAGAGTTATGCTCTCAGCTCCGAGCTGCTTGAGTGGAGAGAAACTGCTCATCCACATTGGTCAGGGGGGAAAAGAGAGGGGAGGGGCCAGGAAGGCAGCGACCTCATTCCAAGTCACATCCCGTGACCGAGCTCTTTACCAACCATGACCTACCTCTGTGAACTCGAGAGTGGGTTAATCTGCAGATGGGTATGGCACCTCGCTATTCACTCATCTTCCCAAAGTCAAACTTCTAAACGCTGAGTCTTTTGGGGGGAAGTTGCAGACCCAAACTAACACTACCAACCAGGGAGGAAAGAACTTGTAATAATCACTCATGACTTTGTACTAATCAACTCTCTGATCTTCAAATATTCCTCCATAAAATAAAGATAAAAGCATTGGATATGATTGTTGTAAGAAATAAATGAATGTCTTTATGTGTATGCATAAGTTACCCTTTTTGGTATATAATAAAGCATAGTTTCTGGCACATAGAAAACTTAGTAATTTGTAGGTATGGTTATTCTTGCTACCATTTATGGGGCTCCAGTTAAGTTTAAAAATATTGGGTGATCCGCTCACACATATTCTTTCACTCATGATGTGTTATGCTTTGATCTTTGAAGCTTAAAATAGTCAGAAAAGTGGAGTAGATATTTGAGTTTGTGAACTGCTGACTCCTGGACCCTGCCTTCGGTTCCATCAAAATTTAAGAGTCAGCTGGCTCTGAGAGACGCGTCATGAGGGTCTCCACTGGTGACTGGATAGTAGGACAGATCAGAACTACCGTTTTAGCTTTTGATTTTTCTTATTTGGTCATGATGCTTGAGGGGGTGGCATAGGAAAGGAAATACAGATCCGCTCACAGCTGGTACCCAAAACACAGTCTACGTAACCAGGGGAGAATTTGGCTCAGATTAAATCTCCGGGCTCTTTGTTGCCACCAGTTATTGTCGTATCAGTTAGGATTCATCTGGGCGTCCACAGCATGTTCTCACAGTACCAGGGAGAAAGGCAGACAATTATAGGAAAGGTTTCATCCATGATAGTGGTCTGAGAGTGACCAAGTGACATTAAGAAGTAGAAACTAGTCATTAACATTGTGCATTCCAACAAAAGATGAGACCTAGAAACAGCTCCAAGAATTCCTTCACGTAGCGTCTTTGTTTGCACATGACACTCAAAGCGCAAACCTCAATTTGATGAAACCTCGTCCCAGAAAAGGCATTCTCGTATGCCCAGTAAGGAAGAGGCTGCCAGCATGTGGCACTCGTATGACCAGTACGTACGAGGGAGGGTCCCCTCTCACCCTGCTCTTCTAACTCAAAATATAGTATTTTTCCTACTGTATTAGGTTGTATCTCAATCTATACTGGTTGTATTTTTAGAAAAACTATACAACGCACTATTGTGTGCTATATACATTTATGTACACACATATGCACATGTATATATACATGTATGCACAGATATATGTATACATATGTATAACATGCATACATATATGCATGCATACACACACATATATGTACAGCTATATGTATATATTTATGTGTGTACACACACATATATATGTAGCATTGAATCTCTGTTTGAATTGCTGTCTTGGAAAATGAGTTAAGCCTCCCGTATTTACTTGCTCTCTTTCCCGCATGTGACCTCTTTAGAGGTGGGGAGAAAAGGTACTGATGGCCTGGCTGCGCGTTCCTGGGCTTGCGTGGACACTGAGGATTCTAAGTGTCTCCAGGATGCCACGCAGGAGTTTCACGGTACAGTTTGGAAGAGCTATTCTTCCGGGGGCCAGCAGAGGGAGAACAGAATAGTGTTCTGCTAATGTTCAAGTTTCTCCTCATTCTGTTTTACATTTTATTTTTTTTCATATATATAATACATTTCGTGACAGCTGTGAGAAAAACACTACCCCTCCTATGCACTGTGGAGGGCAGAGAACATTTCTATCACTGAGTTAGAGTTTTATTTAACTCACTTGTGAGTCAGGCGGCTGTCACCACAGCCAGGCTAGAAGCTGTGAGCAGAGTGGAGATTCATTTCTGTATTTTTCATGACAACAATAAGTGATTGATTGATTTTAGATATTCTGCACAATCAAATCAATTACATAGGTTTTTCTATTAATTACCTCTAAGAGACGGTAACAGTGTAACAATAAGGGTTTGGATGATTTCAGTCCTTTGGTTTTGCTTCATCAGAGGACAAATACATTAACTCCAAAGAAAACTTAAAATGAAGGCCTTTTATACATAGAGTTTTAGAATAAATTTGAAGTACCGGTTAATTAAGTTTATTGCATTTGTCAAAACTCTTCATTATATTTTCACATTTATTATTGCAGTTTTTTTAATCTTCAGAGGAGAGGTACAAAACTCAGTGTGATACCTGCTTATCCTCCAAGAGCTACAAATATATACAGAGACATATCCCTGAGTTTGGTCTGTTGTGTGCTACTGGGAACTGAACACAGAATTGTATCCTAAGTCTTTCTCTCTCTCTCTCTCTCTTTCTCTCTGTGACTTCACTAAGTCACTAAGTTGCTTACACGAGGCTCAAAATGTGATCCTCCTGCTTCAGCCCCCCAGGAGGCCGAGACAAGGACAGTGCTACCACACCTGGCTGATCCCTGAGGACTTGAGCAGCAGTGTTCTAGGACAGTAAACACACATGCAGCAAAGGGGTCTGGAGTGCTCCCGGAGAAGACCCCTGACATGAGTCCAAATGGATGTGCAGAAATGCCCTCCACCTGTGTGCTTTTCCATCCTCCCTGTCCCTCTACCAAATGGCAGAGAAGCGTAGTGCTGGCAGTTCTGTGGTGGTGCTGTCACCGTGTGCACTGTCGGACACTCCAAGGCAGGGACACGGGTGGACTCTGATGGGGCTCGCTGTGGCCAGGACGCTGCGTGGTGTGCATTGTCCTGAATGGCTGCTTGCCACGACGGCTTGGATGAGGAGGGAAGCACTGGGAAGATTGGGGAGTGCAGAATGAGAGCACGATGTGTGTGGAGAAATGCAAGTGGTTCAGCTGTGCTGGAGCAAAATGGAAGGCGCAGGTGTGTTAGGAGACAGGTCAGTGACTGGTGATCGTGATCTGCGACCTGTAGTGCTTAAATTTACTCTGAAGGCGAGAGAGAGTGGCTGATGGTTTTACACAACCAGTGACCCAGGACTTACATGAGTGACTGAAACATAATTAAAACTAATTACAGAAAAAGACTCGCTGTCATTAATCCACCTCATAATCTCCTCTTAACTTGGAGCACATTATCTCATTGTTCTTGCCACTTTCTGAGGCAGCTCTGGAAGTCTTCTTTCATGAGTGTCTTTATGAGGTGGGATAAATAGTGTAGCAATGGCACATGAAGATATGTTTGGTATCATTAGTTATTAAAGTCATAAATTAAAGCTACAGGGAAATAGCACTACATGTTTACCAATGAAAGCAGATGAAAGAGGTGATAATATCCAGTGCTTCATGGGATGCACTTCAACAAATGGAATTGGAGAGAATTCCATATGGTACAGCTCACTGGAAATGGTATCCAACAGTTTCTACCGGTTAAACAACTGACTCAGAAATCCTCCTTCCCAAAATTATCTGGGGCACACTGAAACAAATGCCCTTACAATAATTTGGATTTGAATATGCCGAGTAGTTTTATTCGTAATGGCTAAGAAAAAAAAAAAAAACTAAATTATCCTTTAAATCATGAATAAATAAATAGTAGTATGCTCATTCAATGAAATAAAATTACCAATTAAAAGAATCAGACTAAAGTACTGATTTACGTGGCATGTGTGTATTGCAGCAGCATTGCTAGAGAAGAAAGCACCTGCAAAAGACCTTTGACTGCATAACTCCATTGATGGGAATTCCCAGAAGAGACCTGCTCTCAGGGCTGGAAGGCAGAATGCTGATTGGCAGAGGTTAAAGGGACTGACTGACTCCAAGGAGAATGAGGACACCTGGGTGGTGCTTGTGGACTATGTCAGTATTGACATGATATTTAGTGACGGTACATTAGTCAAAAATTTGTCAGTTGCATGACCAGTAAGTACATATACACATGCTGAACATTGCTGGCTCTCAGAGAAATGCAAAGTAAAACAACACTGAGATTCTTTCTTCCCTCAGAAAGAATGGTCATCATCAAGAAATCAAACAATACAAGCACGGAGGCGGGCGGCTCTTCTAGATTGTTGGTGAGGATGTAAACTAGCACAGCCACTTGGGAGATCAGGATAAAGATTCCTCAAAAAAATAAAACTAGAAATTCCACTTGATCCAGCTATTTCCCTTTTTAGGTATCTTCCCATGCTTGTCTAGTGACTGGTTACACTGGAAGGACTGTACCTCAGAAAGATGGTTGTGAGATCAAGCCAGGAGAGGAGACAGCGAGGAGGAGAAACTGAAAAGGCAGAGAAGGATCGCGCAGTCCTGTTCATAACAAAAGTCGTCCACATGATGAATGAGAAGGGCATTTGTATCATTTTTAGATAACTACTGGACTGTGGAACGGTTTCATAGGAAGCTTCACCCACGCCAAGCACAAGCTGTACCACTGAGGATCACCACAGACACCCTCTAGGTCTCATTGTAATTCGTTTATGCATAATCTGGGGTTTATTCATTCACCACATAGCATTAAGTCCCAGCATACTACTCAGCATTTGGGTCCAGCGGTGAATAAACCAAGTAGAGCTTCTTCACTCCTAAGATTTATAGTTTAGCAGGAAGGTGAGGCAGCTGAATAGTTGTGTCTTTAATTATATCCCTGGAAGCTAGCACATTGCTCAATAAGTGCTTAATAAATATTTGTTGAATCAACAGACACATATTATTGTGGGTGCACATGTGCATATGAATGTCAAAACAGTCCTTACAGATGCTGATTCTTATTTTCTCTTCTGTTCATGGGTTAACTGTAATTTTCTGAGTTAAGAAACTGTGGCAAAGATTAGTCTTGTTTCTACCTATTCTGGATGGTTTGTGAGAATCTAAAGACACAGGGAAATTATTCTTCCCCATGGGATTGAGAACACAGGTGTGCACAGACAGGATGAAGTCGCTTCCTGTGATGAGAGTCAGCCTTCCTGTCCTCAGCAGGAAGATACCTGAGGACCTGGACTTTGGAGATACCAGAGCATAAAGGGTCTTAAGATGAAGAGTTGGAGCAACAAGACACAGGTGGCAGTGTACACTACAGAGAGATTCTTTCACATTTATGCACCGCACATCTTTAGAAAACCTATCAAAGATAGATGTTGCTGGTGTGCTGGAAATTTAATGTAAGTGAATGGAGCTTCTGGGTCCAGGCATGACCAGACCAACCTGACCTGAACCAGTACAAGAGTGGAGGCAGACAGAGAATGGCCGGTGGCTGTAGGGCTGAGTTCAAACCAAGCTCCTCACCTCCTACACCTACAAATTAGGGATTAAAAAATAATTAAAGTTATTGGCTGTAAGGTAGAAGTCATTGGTGACAAGGAAAGGACCTGACAGCCAGAACGACCCTCTTAGCAGCAGGTGCTGTAGGGTCTCGGAGGCCCTGGAGCTGAGGGGAGAGGTCAAGCTTTCCTAGGACCAAAGGCGCGGAGTGGCCCCCTGTGAGGAAGCAGTGGGAATTTCTACTGCTGCATAAAGGCAGGATCGTGGCATTTCTGTCCCAGTGACAGGAACATTGGAAAACTAAACATTAAAGCTAAAACCTGAAAAAGTCCCTCTGAGAAGCCACAGCTCCAAGTTTTTTCCGTATTCAAATATAAAGTCGCATTTGGCATTCTTTCCAGGAATTTAACAGGGACTCTGAGACTTCACACTAATGAAATGTCCTGGAGTATTCCATAGAAACAAACCGCTCAATGGCTACATTTGCAACAATATGGGGTAATAAGGGACTCACAAGCATAAAATGTATGAATCATAGAAGAAAACAACTTACTACGACAAAGCACAATTAGACAGAATGGAAAAAAATACTAGGACTTCAAGAACTTCTACAACTATACCAATCTGAAAGGTACCATAGATACTGTAGAGTAACTGTGCTTGGCATAATGAAAGTGGCAGGAGGAGTAGAAACTGCAGGGGGAATGGGAAATATGCTGTAGCGTGACGATACGTGCGTTTAAAAGTAACTGAAGATAATTCCATAAATGAAACATTGAAATTAAAATTCATTGGAAAGGTCAAACAATAGGTAGATCATAGTTCAAATAAGGATTGCAGAGAGAGATGGAAAAAGCAATAAAACTTCAGCAAATACAAATAATTAGAAAAACTAGGGGAAAAGATTGAAATATAGAAGCAGACTGAACAGGTTGAGCATACTTCTAATATACCAAGAACTCTCGAGGATAAGGCAGAAGAGAAGAGAAGAGAGCCTACATTTAAAGACATTATCATAATCAAGCTATGGTTATAAGCTGCAGAAAGTCCGAATGTTCATTTTTCTACATTCATTTTTGGAATTAACGTAATTACTGATGTATTTGAGAATATGTTGACCATTATGTTTGTTTTCTTTGTGTCTCGGTTTGAGCTAGAATGTTTTTCTCCTCCTCTGATGGATGAGTCAAATATTTTAATTAAATATTAATATTTAGATTAAATATTTATCAGGATGAGAATTATGTGTCCTATTAGTGTTTAGAACTGTGCTGTCCAGCACAGCATCTCCGGGTTACTTAGATTAAACTTTGAATGTGAGTTAACTGGAATAATAAAAATTCAGCTCCTCACCCAGACTTGGGATAGACCTGTAATTGCAGCCCTCGGGATGGGTGGGGCAGGAGAACTGCAAGTTCAAAACCCAGCCCTGGCAACACAGTGATTTAATGACAACTTGTCTCAAAATAAAAATAAAAAGGTTATGGACGTAGCTCAGTGTGAAAGCCCTGGGTTTAATCCCAGGTAGCAGAAAAAAGAATCAGCTCCTCATTTCGAGTACTCACCAGCCCAGTGTGCTGGACACTGCTGTGCTGCTTGCTCTTCAGGGACACTGCTCCACTGCGGACGCCTTGTCACACAGCTGAGATTCGGACAGTCCAACGGTCCTTTCGCGTCAGCTAGGTTTTCTTTTGCCTTATTTCTTGGTTTGTTTTCAGAGGACATAAAAGTCTTCTCACTCGTTACAAGGTGCACGATGCCGAGTCATCTCTAACGACACACGGTGAACATGAGAACACGATAAAGCTCATGTTTCCCGAGACACGGGCGCCTCGCAAAGTGAAGACACAGAGAACCAGCGTGAGCTGTGCATGTTGATGAAGAATGGGTGGTCACACAAAGTACGATCGGCCCAAACAGTATGGTCTAATGCTTGCAAACTTGAGGGGACACCTAACCAGCGCTCTGTACAGCTCTGAGGGGGACCGATGAGAGCCATTTTATTGAGTATCATTTGTCAGCCACTTATCACATGCACGGTGTGTTAGATACACGTTGCCTATAATCTCTAGCAATAATTAAGTGGCAGACATTTGATGGTGTCGCCCAGAGTGGTTAATTAACTTTCTTTTGCAGAATCCAGGTCTGGCTTGCTTTTGAGTATCTTGGTCACTTCCGGTCTCTTCTGGAGACTGAAGAAGACGCTCTGGAACAATGTGCATTACATCTCTGCGCAGAGCTCTGCTTGCTTGCTGAGGCCCGGCCCCGGCTTTCTAGGAATTGTGCCTTGGGAGCTTGCACCAGAAACTCTGACGTCATTTCCGCGAGCTGAACCTGGTACAGTTCAGTCCAGTCTGGTGGCCGCTGGCGTGTTCTCTGTTTCAGGCAGGGTTTAGCTGGCAGAGAAAAGATGGAAAGTCACAAATGAGGGGTCTTTTCATATAAATAGCAGTGCCATGACATTCATCACTGTGCCTGTGTTTAGCTTAGAAAACTACGCAGAACTGAGTCAGAGATGCCAGGAGGATTCCTTGGAAGACATTCCCAAGGGCTCCGCAGTGAGCAGCATGTAGGACCTGCAGAGTGCTCTTCTTCCCAACACCTTGCTTTGTTATGGACTCTGGGCTGCCCGTTGTGTTTTTGGTCTTATGCTCTCATTTCCCACTACAATATCCTGCACGTCAACCTTTGGGGTGTGTCCTGATCAGAAATGATGAAAATTAGCCCCCTGTGGTGCTTAACTCTAATTTCAGCAGAGTGACAGCTGAGGAATGATTACGAGAGCCAGAGGCCTGTTTTGGATGATGGCTCCCTAGAAACTTTGGGAAAGCGAGAGTCTAAACATCGCAAGAAAGAATCCACAACCGCAGAAAGAGCTTGTTGCAAACTGCTCACAATTGCAAGAACGAAGCAGAGCGCTCCTCTTTTTCTGTGTGTCCTGTTCATCTTCAGCCTAGACGGTGACCACGAGAGAGATGTTTCATCTTGATTTCTTGCTGTCAGTCTTGTTGCCTTCTGGTAATGTATCTTACGGGATATCTTCCTTTGTGTGCACCTGTGAGGGTATTTAGCCATGTTGGAACTAAGAGACAACTCCGAGGATCACTGCGAGGGAAACAGGTGAGTGAAATACAGGTGACACATAGCATGGAGATTTATTCTGCAGAGAAAGCAGCATTAGAGCCACCAAAAGCAACCTGTACATGACTGCATGGAAATATCTGGAAAATACTGTGATAAATGGGTGAAAGTACACAGCTCAAGAATACAAACATATAAAACATGTTTGGAATGTATAATCGTAACTAGCATATAAACTAAATTTTTCATGTGGATTTCTATTCAGGCAAGAAAAGGAAATAAGAGCATTGATCTAAGTTAAATGGAGAAAATAAGTATTAAAATAAGAGAAAGGACTTATGAAGGAGGATAATAGCAGTTTTTCATGAATAGAGTGTGAAGTACTTCTTTTGTACTTGAGGTAATAAACTAAACCTCAAAGTGATAAACCGAATTCTTAGAAGAATTACAGTTTCTAATCTTAATCCATGTATGTTACCCAAGAGCTATATGACTTTTCTGGCTTTTATCACTTTGAAGTTCACTACTGAGCCTTGAGTCCTAGGAATGTATAGTCCAATGGTTTATTTCTAGATATCCACTAGCAGGTGTGTCAAAAGTTAACTTTACTAAGACATAATTTACATGTAGTACACATTAACCAGTGTTACGTTCAACAAGTTTGGACAAAGAATGCATCCATGATACATCTACGCCAGGCAGGATACATAACACCTCCAGAGTCCCAGACGACCCCTGGGAGATGTTTCTCCGGGCAGCTTCCCACCCCAGTTCTCTCTCTGCTCCTTATCACTTACCATACCATTGTCCTCTTAATATGTCCTTGAATAAGATCATTCAGTATTAATTTTTATGTTTGTCTTCTTTTATTTCATATAATGCTTTTGAAGTTCATGCTGGCCATGCATCAGTAGTTCATTCTCTCCTGTTCAGTAGCATGTCGTTAGAAATGGCATGTAGTACAAATGTCACAATCTGTTAATCTGTTTACCCAGTGATTTACCCTCGGTTTGCTTCTAGCTTTAGGCTATTATAAATAAAGCTAAAATATTTATGCACAAGTCTTTGTGCCAACATATGCTTATAAGTGTATTTTGGTGTTTGATGGTAAGTAGAGATTATATCTTTGTCTATGAATATTCAGTGGTTTCATTGTTTGTTGAAAAGACTCTCCTCTCCTCAATTCATTACCTTGGCATCTTTCTTTAAAACAATTTTTAATAAAACACTCGTACACATGTGGGTTCTTTTCTCTCTTCTCATTTCATCCCATTAGTCTGTACACAGAGCACTGTCCTTGTTAGTGAGTAGAGCTTTAGAGCAGATACTGAGATTATGTTAAGTAGTGTGACTCTCCTGCGCAGTTAGTCTTGCCAGCTGGACTGAGTTAAGACGCTGCTGGAGAGGTGTTTGGATAACGGAAACTCTGCTGCTGCAGCCCTCACTGATGCGCACACCCGGCCGCGATGTTGGGAGGAGAGGCGCAGCTGGAGGTGGGGCCGGGGCGAGGCTCCGCCTCTCTGGGGACCTTCCCTCGCGCTCCGCCTCCTGCCTACTGTGAAGTCTGCACCTCTGCTTCAACACTGAACATCCTAACCACACACAGTATATTTGTAAGCATTTTCCTAATTTCTCTCAAAATCATTTTACAGTTTTCAATGTACAAGTCATGCCTATATTGCGTAAATTACTTAAGTGATTTATATTTTCTTGTTATTTTCGTACAGTATTTTGTTAATTTTCTTTTTGCAGTTATGTGCTGTTAAGGCAGAGAAGTAGAATCAGTTTTGTGCCTTGGCTTTGCATCTTGCACTCTTGCTGAATTTACTTACCTATTCCCACAGGTTTTCTGTAAATTCCCTAGAGCTGACTAGGTAATGACATCTATTCTTTACTAAGGAGAATGCTTTTCTCTGCATTCTTCTTTCTTAACGATTGTTCAGGCTGGGACATTTATGAGAGTGTACATAGAAAGTAACAGTTTTTTCCTGATATTGACTGGTACTGTGTTTATTTATCCCCCATTAAGAATTGTGTAATAGTACATTTGTTTGGTGAATGTCATTTCTCAGATTGTTTCTTTTTATCCTGAGTTTTTAAGATTTTTGGTTTTTTTGAGACAGGGTCACACTTTGTAGTTCAGCCTGACCTTGAGCTCAGCCTTGAACTCACAGCGATCCTCATGCCTCTGCCTTCCAATCCTCCTGCCTCTGCCTCCCGAGTGCTGGGATTACAGGCGTGAGCCACCACGGCCTGCATTGTGGTATGTGGTACTGATTGCTGGTGGGTGTGAGTCTCCACGCCCAGTATGTATGTAGTTACTGTATGTGGTTACTGGGGGATCAAACCTGGCCTTTGTGCTTGCAAGACAGGCCTGGAACCACTGAGCTAAATCCCTGGCCTCTACCCTCATTTCTTATGCAGGCTCCCCACTATTCAGGCAGGTTACACTCGCACCCTTAATCCTAGCACAGTACTTTTGATCCCAGCGTCACACTTCTAAGATCCAGTCACCTGTGCGAAGCCCCACCTATGTCTACACAGTATGCTGAAGGAACAAACCATAACAACCCTGTTTAAATTTTGTTGGAGTTTCTTTATGCCTCCGTTGGCCTGATTCTATGACCGTTCTCTTTTATTATGTATTGATTTAACCTTGTTAAACACAATCTATTATTTAGTGGTGATATGATGATGTATAATTATTTTTTAATTTCTGAATCCAATTTTGAAAGTGCTTCTTACCCATTTTGTACCTACATTTTTATGGATTATCAATTTATAGTCTTTTCTTCTTATAATGTTTTTGGAAGAATTTGACGTCAGCCTTCCTCGTGAAATGAACTGAGAAATGTCCTTTCCTTTTCTGCTTTTCTCCCTAATGTCCTACAAGAGTTTGTTTAACACTGAAGTTATGCCTATCTTAAATATCTGATCAAATTCTCCATCTGTAATAAGCCAGATAGTGGGGCTGACATTTTCTTTTTTTAAGAAAGATTTTAAATTATAACTCAAATTTCTTTAATAGATATTAGTCTATTCTTATTTTTTCTTTTTTCATTTGTTGTGAAATTCATACCATTTCAAGAATATATTCATTTTATTAAGTGTGAAAAAACTGCCCTCACTACTAAATAAACTTGCTTTTTTCTCATGGAGAAAGAAACTAAGGCAGAGTAAACAGTAATTACGTTGGGGTGGGTTACAGGGGAGCCCAGGGCCTGAGACCGTGTGTGGTCTGTGGGGTTCCTGCTGAGTGCCTCGGGTAAAGGCCTCTCTGGTCACAAGTACGAGCTTTCTGCACCCGAAATTCTTTTTAATGTAATTAAAAATTCATTCGTTCTTTTTAATGTAATTACTCTTTGGCCAGCAGAACTGGCTGCAGGTTTCTGTCTTGCTGGTTCCTTCTGCTCCCTCTCCTCTGGTCCTCAGCGTCTGGGATTTAGCTGCTTGGCCTCTGTCCCCAGCGCTCGGTTGTGTGGACTTACCTCTGGCTGGGCCTTCTAGTCTCGATCACGGATCTGGCAGGAATCGGGACCAGCGCCAAGGTTACAGGCCTATGCTAGTTCTCATCTAAATCTAAATGAGTCCTTCACCGGTGTTGCTAGGCCTGCTTTTGGTTTACACGGAGAGGCCTCGTCCAGGATCACTTACTGCGTCAGCCGGGCCGAGGGTGGCCGCTATTTCTCAGCCTTCCCCGGTTCATTCCTGAAAGTCCCCAGCACCGGCAGTGAATTCTCATTTGTGTGCAGTTTGATCAGAGTCCACTTGTGGAGCTGAGGGTGAGAAGCTTTTTTCTTAAAAGATTATTTTTTCAATTTTTATCAGTACGTGTTTTTAGTACATAACGTTACATGCATCCTATTAAGTACATACATTTAATAATTAATTCTTTTTGCTCCCTTTCCCCTTTTCTCCTCACCCTTCCATCATCTCTAGATCCCCTTGACATCTGCAATAGACATGCCTCTCTATTTCATCCTTTTATTATTTTTAAAAATATTATTTATACTTTGAGTTTCTCATATGACAAGTCATGTGATATTTAAGCTTGTGTGCCTGTTATTTCACTTTATATGATGATTTCTAAGTATACGCATTTTTCTACATATGACACCAGTTTATGTCTTTGTGGCCAGGTAGTACTCCACTGCGTATTATATCCATGTATTGATGGATATATATGCAGGTAGGGGAGTAACGAAGGGAAAGAAAAAAATTTGACAATAAAAAAAAGGAAACAAACTTATGTGTATAGGAAGTAAGGGTTGTAGGGAGAGCAAGGGAAATGTGAAAAATGGGAATCAAGACGTGTTAGGTACAGATACAAATTCTCGATGTTGAATGTGATCAACTGTATGTATGAAATATACCAATAAAGTCTATTGAAATATATATGAATTATATTAAATTTAAAAACTTCTCCACAGCAAGGGAAACAATCAATAGAGATAATCGTTCCTGAGATGTGTGAGAATATATGCAAATGGACGAGAGGGAAATTTTGGGAGGAAGAATCAGAAGTTGTATATGTTGGTACAGGACCTTCAGAATTCATCAAAATGTAAACTTAACATAGATGACTTTTATTGTAGGTAAAACCCTCCTTTATGAAACTGTTTAATGGAAGTGACTATTTCTTGCTTTTGCGACAATGTACAGAAATCCGTTTTTAAGGAGCCACAAGTGTGCTACACAGAAGCGCTGGGCCCGTCCAGGCAGCCGCATAGAGAGGGCGTCGGTCGGGCTGCGCGGAGCCGCTGCTTCCCTGCCTGGCGTAGGTAGCGCCCAAGCTCTGAGCTGCGCCGCTGCAGACTGAGCTCGAGGCTGGGCCAGGTCCCGGGCGCTGAGGATCCGGGGTGACAGACTCCGCCGGCTCTCCATTGCCCGTCATCGGAGAGCCTTTCTCTGAGCAAGATGGAGAAGAGGGCGGTCGGAGGGCCGCGCCGGAGCTCCCCGCGCTGACCCGGCCTCTCCGTGGCAGAGGGCCCGCGGCTGGGCACCAGTGCAGGCCCCAGAGGGGTAGGGCTGGGTCGACGGGTCGGGTAGCACCCTCTAAAGGGGGGTTTTATGCAGAGAGATGTAAGCAAGAAAAGAAAGCTTGAAATCCAAATTAATAAGTTGAAGTAATGCACATTCACAATAAAAAAGGAACACAAGCTAGTAAATATTTAGTTAAATGCTACATCATTAAGTTGAGTATTCATAGATATTTATTGCATTACAATGTTTCTTAATTTCTAAGACCTTGTTGGACATAATTTTTAGAGTTATAACAGTTTATGAATTGTATGTTACAATGTATGTTTATGAATTGTATCCAGTAACTGCTGACAACTGTAGATGTCTTTCATAATGTTTGTCTACATACACCTGAAAACTCTCGGTGATGGCGTACACCTGGAATCCCAGCACTCTGAGGGGCGAGGGCAGAGACCGTGTTCAGTCCCAGCCTGGGGACTTAGGGAGGTTCTGGCAGCTTTGTGTGAAGCTCTGAGTTCAGTCCTCAGTTCCTCAGTTACACACACACACACACACACACACGGCACGTGACACGGCCTCCCAAACTAAAACTGCCCTGATAATCTGCTACCAGTTCTTAGTTGACAGCAAATCCCACACTTGTTATTTTGTCCCTCGTGTTTGAGTGCAACCTGACACAAAAATTAGTTGGTCACTACTTAGTGACTTGCCAAGCAGAAGGGCTACGCAGTTTCGTGCCCACTTGTGAGCAGAGTACAATCCTAGTGGAGGACCTCAGCAGCCAAAAGATCAGGGCATTTGTGCACCCTCTTCCGGTCGGAGCCCCACTAGGAAGGCGCAGGCACACGGGTAAAGGGGAGAGTTTGGGGTTTTCCTGATTATGTGGGCCTGTTCAGGGCCAGGCAGAGGGGCAGTGGCAGGACAGCCGCCCCAGCAGTGTGACTCTGGAGTCTGAGACGCAGCTGGTTCTGAGACACCTCCTGGGCCAGAGGAGAGCGAGACAGGGACAGGTCTCTGCCAGCAGCAGTGGACTGCTCCCAGGAAGGGAGGCTGCAGATGGGGAAGGGGCAGAGCCGCTGTGAGCGGATGGGCCCGGGAGGTCGTGGGGCTGACGGAGACGCAGACAGGAGCTGGATGCGGAGGGCTGGGGGTGGCGTCCCCCTGATGTGGCCCCCGGCAGATCAGGAGACTGAGCTTCCAGACATGCCGCGAGTATGAAAACTTCTCCCTGGCGAAATGCCACTATAACCAGAGGGGCTGCCACCTGAAAAGGTCTGCCAGGGCTTTGAAAATATGGCTCAAAGATGCGCCTCCTCCCTGGGTTGTATCTACAGTCCCTGCCACCTTCACTGCGACACTGAGTCAGGAACTATCTGAATGGACCCCTAGCTTGAGGTGTCAGAACAATGTCTGGGTTGAGGATCGGGCAGGGGATCCATGCGGAGAAGACAAGAGAGAAAGGGAAGGTGTCTGAGAAGGGGATCTGAGTCCACGGGCTGACGTCCTGGGCCAGAGCTGCGATCGCCCTCCGCCCTGCTGCTGGGCAGGACAGGAGGGACAGGGCACAGGTGGGGGCTCTGCCAGGCAGGCTGTTCACTGGCTGCAGAGCCCCTGCAGCCAGGTGCAGACAGCTGGCAGTTCTATGGCAGAGGCGAGTGAAGGGGCAGAGCTCACTGGCTGGCACCTCGGGTCCACTCAAAGCCTGGAGGCCGAGGGCCGCCATCCTGGGTCAGTGGGAGGAGGCTCGCTCCTCCTGGTGTCTGCAGACTCGGGACCTCCGCGGCTCTGCGCCGTTGCTCTTGGGCTATCCATAGCCTGCGCTGCTGTCTCTCCCTCCTTCACCTCCTTGTCTTGAGGATCCGGGGCTGACAGACTCCGCCAGCTCTCCATTGCTCTCCCAACCTCTCTGTCATCTCTGTCGCTGCTCCCCACTTCTGTCTGCTACAGGGATGATTTCCAGCTCATTTACCCTGGAACTCCCATCAAGCTTCCCCTTTGGATGTCTTCTTTGGTTCAGTTTAACTACCACAGGCCAGACTTGGAATTGACGTCCCAGAGAAGGATCCCTGCCAGGAAAACTTGCACACCAGAGGGCGGTCAGAGATTTCTCCTCTTCAGAGAGCATGGGGCCCGAAGCAATCCACACACACACCCAGGAGCTGACCTGCTTTTGTCCCATCCCAAGCCCAAGTTCTGTGGGGACAGGAGACCCAGTGGGGCACTCAGTGTCCAGCCCTGCGCTAGTTTCGGCCATAGCGTCTGGGGTCCCTGCAACGAAGTGCTCAGTTACAGCAGTTATCACTTCCAGAGGAGTCTAAAGGTCTTGGCTCCAACTAGGTATTTATAGTTCCTGTGCATAACTTCCAATCCAGATGCCACCCCACAGGAATCAGGGGCTTTTACCAAAAGCACAGTTGCTTGGAAACAGAGCTGCTGTTCCACCTTTATCAGGTTTCCAGGGGAACAATGCTAACTGCAAACCCAAGGTCAGGTCTGTGGAGAAGGAGAAGCGATGTTGTTAACCCTTTGTTGATAGAAGGGTTAGTTGGAAGACCTTGGAGAAAGGTTTTGGAAGACGTGGGAGCCCTGACCGTGTGGCTTTCTGAGACACAATTCACCATTCTTCTTTGTAACCTCCCACATCTCCCAGCTTCACTCAGGGACATGCCCTGCTTCTGCACAGAGTCCTGGAATGTGATCTGCGTCCTCACCACCGACCTCTGAGCCGTGGCCGCCGCTCTCTCTGCTCGTGCTGGGCCACGTGTGCTGTCCCGCTGCGCCCCCTCCACGCAGCTGAAGCCCACCCCGCATGCGCAGACTGGCGGGGCTTCCGCCTGCCTGCACCTGTCTCAGAAAGCTCCTGTAAGCGTTCACAGGCTCGCCTTTGAACTTCCTTCCCCCTCAGGTACATTCATCCCTACAGTGACTTGATTCAGCTCCTTTCTAGTCAACCATTTGTGAGATGCTCAAAATCTTATTTCTGGTGCTGGCCATGGTCTGCAGCCTTTCCGATGCCGCGGTTGGCTCGAGCTCCCGCTTGCCTACCTAAGAGGTGTCTCCCTTTGAACGTCTTGTTTTTCAATTTTTTTTTTTTAGGTTTTTTTTTTTTAAGGTTTTTTGAGACAGGGTCTCGCTTTGTGGTTCAGGCTGGCCTTGAGCTCAGCCTCAAACTCACATCACAGCAATCCTCCTGCCTCTGCCTCCCGAGTGCTGGGATTACAAGCGTGAGCCACCAGGCCCGGCACTGTGGTATGTGGTACTCATTGCTGCTGGGTGTAAGTTTCCACACCCAGTATGGTATGTGGTTACCGGGGATCGAACCCAGGTCCTTGCGCTTGCAAGACAGGCACCGGAACCACTGAGCTAACTCCCCGGCCCCGTTTTTCAATTCTTTATCATTCTCCTTCTACCACCAAAAATGGAAAGTGAACAAGAGAGGCTGTAGGGACTGTGAGGTACGCACCCTGCCAGTGCTTTCATTGACTTACTCTGTGCCCTTGGGCAACTTGCTAAAGATTTCTGTCCTAGTTTCCTTATGAGTGGAAGATTAAATTAATTGATGTAAGTGAGGATTCAATGAATTAGTATATAAGCCATTTGAAAAGTGCCTGACACTACCTGTGGTTTTTGTTTGGCGGGGGGGAGACAGGGTCTCACTTTGTAGTTCAGGCTGGCCCTGAGCTCACTATGTAGCCCAGATGAGCCTCAACCTCACAGCAATCCTCCTGCCTCTGCCTCTTGAGTGCTAGGATTACAGGTGTGAGCCACCACGCCTGGCAAGCATTCAAGTTTTAACTACTAGTCTTTATTATTACTGTTGCTACCAAGATGCTAACAATAATAATAATAATTTCTTGCAAGAATCCCTTCATAGACACCCTCATCACTATTATTTTTCTGTGTGCTGCCTAATTTTAGGTCAACTTCATCAGGCCATGGGGTGCACAGAGGTTTGGTCAGACTTCATCTGAATATGTGTGTGTGTGTGTGTGTGTGTGCGCACGTGTGTGTGTGTGTGTGAAGATGTTTTGGATGAGGTCTGAGGTAATCATCAGAATAGGTCAACCAAACAGAGCAGGTTACTCTCCCTGAGGTGCAGACTCGTCTTGTCTGTGAAACAAGCATCACAAAGCAGAAGAAAAGGCAGATCTTGCTCCATACAGGTGACAGGGGCTCCTCCTGCCACACAGCCTATAGCTGGGACCTGGAATGCTGGCTTTTTCTGGCCTTTGGACTTGGGCTGGAGAATAACCTCCTGTTGCTATGGAACCCATTATACTGTCTGACAGGAATCCCTCTTCTACATGCTTCCCTGTATGCTCAGAGGAAAGAGGAGCTGGAAAATGCAGTTTTGTGTGTGTCTAGGTAGAATTTTCTTTGGACATTTGCTAAGTGAGTGATTTATTCTGAGCTCAGCATATCTGACTTACACCTTTCAACTATTAAATAACATAGTTTTTGAAAGACACGGGAAAGTGTATTTCAGAAAACAGTCCAAATATTCATGACATAAAAGGTGGAGTAGACACAGCCCTAACTCTCCTGGTCACACAGTATAGGAAATCTGAAATGACTCCCAGCCTTTGCCTAGAAGTCCCTAACATAATTAGTTTCTGGGCTTCCTTCCAGAAAATAAATTATGTGTGCAATGGTGTAGAAAAATGTTTCTGCTTTGCATTAAGACAAAAGTAGGAGCTTACTCTATTGTATTCTGCACATCCATGTCCCACTCAATGGTGTGAGTTGGCCTCTTCCTGCCCACAGCAAGGACAGCCCCTCCCCTCGCACCAGGGCCATGCTGCAGTCCCAAGTCTGCCCCTGTCCTGTTTTAGTCAATGAGAAATTGACGCCCAAGGCATTTAGTGTCCTCATCTCATCTGTCTCTGTGCATGACGACAGGAACTTGTGCAGTGAGGGATGGAGACAAGGTCTTTGAGGCTGTGGGGAAGAAAGGAGCCTGTCTGCACTGTTGGTGGAGATGCAAAGCAATACAACCACTCTGGAAATCAGTGCAGGAGTCCTGAAACTGAAAACTACAGTCCCATCCTACCAGACCTTTCCCTTCTGTATTCTTTCCTAAAATCCTTAGTCATTGCGTCACAGCGACCATGCGCATCCGTGTGTACAGTGGACAACTCATGCTGGCTGAATCTTAGAAGTGGTCTATCTGTCCATCAACAGAGAACAGATACAAAAGTACACCCTAGGGCACTACTCTGCCATAAAAAGGGTAAACTGGAGTCACTTGCAGAAAAATGGATGCACTATGAGACCATAATAAAAAATAAAACAAATTAGATAAAAGCTTAAATATTACACACAATTGCCAGCAACATGATGCCCTTTAGTCTCTTATACAAGCAAAGTAAAACATAATAGGAAATTGGAGATATATATATATATACATATATACATATATATATATATATATATATATACACACACACATATAAATTGGAGATATATATCTCTCCAAAATTGTGACCAGCCAAACTGGTTGTGACCCAAGAAATATACGGAAGAAAGGAAAAAATAATTAAGAGATGTTGTATTACATTCACCAACTCCCCTTATGAGAATCATGAAATCATTACATACTATAAGCATGTATTAATAAGAAAAAATAATCGAAATACTTTGGTTTATGTCTCTAGCAGTAACACTCTCACAGGTCATTAGGAAACTTTCAGACGATGCTGCCCTCCGGTAGGTGGAGCTCCTTTCAGTTTATGCCTCTTCACTTGTGACTCTGTTCACGTCCGCTGACCACGCGTCGTATTTCTGGGAGCTGGATGCTCATGTCTTCTGTTTCTTTTCATTAGACTACGTCTTTTAATCTTGACTCATATGACTGTTGTGGATGCAAAAGTTTCCTTTTCTAATATGTGTTGCAAATATTACTCCCAGTTTCGACTGCGATTTTTTGATCAAGAATTTCTTGTGCAGCCTTTGCCAGCCTATGAATTTGACGACACGCATGGATTCCTTTCTTGACAACTTCATGGGGTTACGTTTTCAACATTTAAATCTTACATTTCTTAGGAAATGATTTAATTGCAAAAGCCAAGTAAGGATCTTATTGTATTTTCCCCCTACTTGACTATTTGCCTCACATCATTTATTGAGTAATCAATTCTTCTAAACAACTTACATAAGCTATTCATTTATAAAATAGGTTTGCATCAGTCTTGACTGATTTCTTCCATTGTATTGGTCCATATGCTTCTTTATTTCTAAATTAAGTACTAGTCATATCTAATTATCAAGGTAAAACTATGCTTTTTTATTTTCCTTTTGAAAATGGTCTTGGCTTTTGAATCATGTTCTTTTTGCCAGTTGAACATTAATTTTTCCAGAGAGGCTGAAGGGATTTCAGTTCACCACAATCCGTGTTTCTTCACACACGATCATAACAGTGCATGAGTTTGCTTTCCCCAGGAACCAGCCCTCTACATGACGGGCTGGTGTTCTCGGAATGTCCGGGGTGGAAACGTGGGAAGTTCGAGTCCGTGCTCGCAGCTCCAGACAGGGCCGCGGGGGGGCGCACGCGGAGTTCTTGGCTCGCGGACGTCTGCACGTCCCCTCTCAAACATCTTAGGGGCTTTGTTTCTATAAATGTGAATAATGCAGGATCTAGTAAATGTGTTTATGAATTATCTCTGATTTATTGATGTGGCATTTTTGTCCCTTCCTCCCACGCCCCAAAGGCCGCTTGGTATAATCTAGCTCCATTTTCGGTTTGGGGTATTTTTCATTTGACATTTCCAACCTTTTTTTTTTCTGGCTCTACTACTACACTGGTGTTGATTTCCTTGGGAATCCAGTGCTCTTTCCACACACTTCTTAAATGTTCTTAAATATTAACAACCAGGAGTGAAACGCTCCCATCTCATCTTCCCTCTGGATTTTCTCCCAGGTTTGTCTTAGCTTCTTTTTTGAACTTCCCGCCATGGAGGAGGTACAGCAGGCTTCTACTCCTCTCCTCCTTTCGAAAAAGTGCAAGTGGAAAATTCAGCACCTGGCTGCTCAGCCTGGAGAAATTTCAGAATCAATGAGTGCTTTCATAGAACTCGTCATCCCAATCACCATCTAAGTAATCTTAGCAGAAAAGTGAAAGAGAAGGTGGAGAGGAGGAAGGGCGGTCCGTGCCATGCAGCACACGATGCCCTTTGCTCGATGGGCACAGGCGTGGCAGCGGCTGTGAGCGGCACCGCGAGTGTTGGCATCTTGCAGTAAAACAGCTGCCGCGTCGCCCACCTCCTCCCTCCGAGTGTACCTCGTCTCCTGGTGGAGTCATTCTCCCAGGGTTTGTGCATCTGGCCCCAGAAACAACAGTGCGTGCGTGTGTGTGTGTATGTGTGTGTGTGTGTGCGTGTGTGTGCGTGTGTGATTGTCCTTAGAGGTACGTTTCCTACTCCAGAACTGAGTACCTGAGTGGATTTCCTCCTGTCCCTGCTGCTACTGCAACCCGGTCCTTATTCTTTCAGAGTAAATTACAGGCCCACCCCATGGATCACAGCTCCACCGACACTTCAGATCTCAACATTTCAATTTTGTTTCTGGGACAACCCAGGCCAGGCTTGCGTTGGCGCTTGTGACGTGTGTGTCACCCGCAGCACCCTTCGCATTGGCAGAATCCCTGCAGACAGTCGCCCCCACGAGGCTCGCCTCCTCGCGGTGTTTCCCCCTTCCTGGCTCCGTGCGCCCGAGCCGCCCTCCTGGCTCCCGCGCACGTCACTCGGTCACTCGTCTGAAAGCAGAACGTCTTCCTCGGCCGAGAGCCAGATGCGGTCAGGCTGTTTAGTGCACGCGTGGCCGGCCCGGCACAGCAGCCTCAGGGTCTCCAGCCTCCGGGAGGTGATTTCTTGCAGAAATATATTTTAAACTTTGAGAGTGGTTGTATGCCTTTTTCTTTCTCAACTGCAGAGTGATCTAATGTCTTTTTAATGTGAGAAGCCATTTTCCCTGGGCCGAAGTGTTCCAGCCTTCAAAAAATCCCTCAGGTTTTGTCAGGCTTCTGTAACTCCGTATTTCATAGCAACAGCGGAAGCAAAAGTAGACTCATTCTTCAGCGCTGCTTGCTGTTTATGTTGTTGCTAATGCAAAGCTTTGGTTTTTAATTTGTTGTTGGTTTCTATGAAGCACAAATCATATTGGTTTTAAATGATGAGCTATGCTATTATTTTAGAGTTGTAAAGGAACAAAATAAGACCTTTATGTGAAAATTCAATTTTAAATTGCTTGATTAATCTGTTTTAGTGGCATACAGCTATGACTATTCTTTACTATGCTGGAATAAGCCAGTTTGCTGTCAATCAGTCTAACAAATTAAATGCCTGGAGGTACCTTATAAATTGCAGAACTGTTTGGGTTGTAGTGAATATAAATGAGTTGACATGCAAATTCCTAAGTCAGTTTAAAATATTTTCCAGCAGCATGTGTATATAAATCATTGACCCAGCTTCCATAGTCGATTATAGGCAGCTCAGATTTTGTTGTTGACTCTTTCTTCCCAGTTGTGACAGAAATCTGATGCTGCCGATCAGTTTGAATGATGAATTTCTTTTGGCTAAGAAGGCTCACCACGCTTCATTCTTGCTGGTCAGGAGACACCTTTAATGACATTGTGGTGAAAATTTCATAAATAGTTATATTTGCAGCCTATACAACATGCATTCATATTATGTCAGATGTACAGCCTTTCTATAAATTCCATTGGGTGTGAAAAGCAAGGTACCCAAAGCCTGGAGGGTTATTTTGTGTCTACGTAGGCATCATGGGCATACACAGTCTACATGCCATCTGGGCACACACCTGTTGCGTCAGTATGTAGAGACGGGTTTATAACATCCTAGCTGTGGACATTATTTCCTAAGGAGTGTGATGATGCAAAGAAAGCAGGAACAAACCACATTGACATGAGCAGCTGATTTTGGGCTTGTGACAATGGACATGTTTCTTCTGCAGGTTGACTGGCTATAGAGAAGACGGAGGTAAGATACAGGGGGGTGCCTTCTTCTGGAATAGAGCAGTAAACTAATTTTCTCTATATCTAACAAATCTTACCTCTCAGATGTTAAATAAGTCAACCTGGACATTTGAAAAAGGAATGTGGTATCTTATAACGCGAATAGTTAATCACCCTTCATTGCTGGGTGAGGGGATGGAGTGGGTAAGCAGAAGCGGGCGGGAGTGGCCTCCACAGGAGGGCTGGCCAGCAGCAGGGGGCAGCGTCTGGTATGGGCGGGCCCTGCACCAAAGGCTGGACGGGTTGCCTGGCAGGAGCAACATAAGCCAAGTGCAGGAAACTGTAGCATAGCAGGGGAGACCCGTAGACACCTGTGGTATAGCCAGAAGACAAGTGGGAGAGAGAAGGAAAGCATGCTGGGCCCAGGAGCAGCAGGGGCAGAGCTTCTGCAGGGAGAAGGGCATGGCATGGCCCGTGCCCGGTCGTGGGAAAGAGGGACGCTTCCCAGGGAGAGCGGGGCTGGAGCACCAGGAAGTGGATTGGCGGCAAGGTAGCTTTAGAGGAGGAAAAAGTGGGACTTGTGGAAACTGGGAAGAGTTTGCTGGAGACAAATAGGAAAAGGTCTAGAAAAGGAGAGAGGGGGGCATTGTGGGAAAGCACCTGCCAGTACAGGTGGAGGACGGGGCGGCGCTGGGCTGTTGAGTGTGGGTTGTGCAGGAAGTGAGGAGTTGCGTGGACTTTCTAGGTTGCCAAGAACAACACTGTGTGCTAGCTCATTCCCCCCATTAATGCGACAGGAGGGGAAGGAAGCTGTATTTCGATTCAAAAAATGCTCACAGACAGGCTAATCACGGAACTAATTTTTATCATGCCTGTGTTATACACCAGGCTAAATATATGACACATAGCTTCTCTATATTAACATTCATTTCTCAGTTACACACCAAGTGCCAGTAATGTGCCTGATAATGCCTTAAATACTATTAATTTTTGCATCTTGGCAGTGGGAACTGGCCCAGGTGTCCTAGCCAGGCAGTGGTATCAAGGCTAAGGTCTTGGTGTGTGCAGCTTTTGAGCCTGTGCTGTGCTGTGCTGTGGTGCGTCCATGTTGCTTTTCTGAGGTTTTGTAGGGTGGGAGGCTCTGTGTAGGGTGGCGTGAGCTCTGAGCTTCTCAGAAAAGCTGTGAATTCTAGCCTGCACAGTCCAGTATTTCCTAAGGTGTCTGTCTCTGAGATCTCCAAACACCTATCATCCACTTTTCTCTGCCTGACATGTGGGAACACATTCCTCCCTTCTCTTTCCCACTACACACAAGCAGCGTCTGATGCTCATTCTCCCTGTTAGGCGAGCACGGTTCACCCAGAGTGAACGGTCCATTGCCCGTGTGTACCGCCTCTCCCTTATTCACAGTACTCCACAGAAGGAAGGAGGATTACTTTTCTTTACTGCACGATTTCAACATATGTCTTCTTTTCTTCTCTGTGTGGTTAATATTGATTCACCCTTAGATCCTCGCTGTCCTGAAGGCCTCTGAATGTACCCATGGCCCTCTCAGCGTGCCGCTCTTTCTTGAGCCCTTCCTACCTGCCCTTTTTTCCTGTACCTAAGAGGATGAATCTGACTCTTCTCTGCCTGGGGTGTGCCTGTGGCTGGAGAGCCCTCTCCCTCTTTTCTGCATTGTAGAGCTTGTTTTTGACTTTTCTTTCTTTTTTGAGACAGGGTCTCGCTTTGTGGTTCAGGCTGGCCCTGAGCTCAGCCTCCAACTCACATCACAGCAATCCTCCTGCCTCTGCCTCCCGAGTGCTGGGATGACAGCGTGAGCCACCACGCCCGGCTGACTTTTCTTTCTTAATTCCCATACAAGATAACATTTTTTTTCAGGTTTGAAAATACACTCATTTTTCCTTCACTTTTAACTGGTGACAGTACTCAGTAATCAATTCTAAGTTAAAAACATTTTCACTCAGCTTTTTAACAGGCTCTGCCATCGTTGTACAGCTTGTGATACTGGAGCCAGGCCTTTAGTGTCTCATTTTTCCTTGCTGAAGGCTTAAGGGATCTTCTCTTTGTCCCTAATATTGAAACTGCGCAGTGGCAGGTGTGTGTGTGTGTGTGTGTGTATGTGTGTGTATGTGTGTGTGTATGTGTGTGTGTGTGTGCCTCCTCTCTACATACAGTCATGTGTCATTGTTCCCTCTCCCTTTCTCCCCTCTCCTTTCTTCTACTTTAGGGCTTCCCTGTGGTGAGAGCTAATCTGTGGCTCCCTGTCTTCTTTTTAAGAGGGAGATCTAGATGTGGAATTGGAAGTAGAGATGAGGAGAGCAGCCCCTCACCTGGGAGCTCCAGTTCTGGCTGCTCTGATGAGGTTTGGATGGCAAGACAGAGTGTAGATCCTCTGAGGGCTCACAGGGGCCTGCAGAGAAGACTGTCCACGGCCTTCCTGAGGGCGAGGGTGGGCTGGCGGTGACTGGCAAGGCGGGCATCACCTCTGGTTTTGGTGAGATGTCCTTTGAAATCAGCCATGCTCAGGTGC
This sequence comes from Petromus typicus, assembly GCA_004026965.1. Lineage (NCBI taxonomy): Eukaryota > Metazoa > Chordata > Mammalia > Rodentia > Petromuridae > Petromus > Petromus typicus. Next base: position 45,119 of record PVIR01002267.1, on the reverse strand, counting down.
CATAGGCCAGGAGGAGACGTCTTGGTTTTATCTTCTCCAAAGAAAAACCACTTGTCTTTTGCTGGTGCAAAAGTTTCTCAGGGATGGAGACTAGGTTGCAAGTCTGAGATACATTAGACTTTCAGATAATTTCCTTTTTAAAGCTCTCCTACTTTTATGTGTATTTTTCACACATAATTTGTGTTGCCGATCTCTGAATGCTGGGGAGGTACCAAGGGGTTATTGCCATTGCTCAAGAGTCACTTTTTTGTGTATGTCAATTGATTTACTTCCTCTACTTCTGCTTCGTGTCTTTTTATATTTGTTTTTGTTTCTTCTTATTTGTCTATATTTTGGGGACTTTCGCTTCAGCATATCATTGTCTTTGAAGAGAAGTTTGGTAGTGAAAGTAAATGTGTGCATGGAGTCCTCCATCTTTACTCAGAAGTCTGGAAGTTCCCAACAAGTTGTTTCTGGGGTCCTTGTGATGCGGTTGCCCTTTGATTTTATTTATTGAGGCTTCTGGGTGAGTATTCTTGTCTCATGGACCAGGACCATCCTGTTTTATTTTCGTCTCTGCCTGTGGCTGGTTCTGTGAATGGAGTGAAACTAAACTAAAACTCTGTTTGTGTCTCTATGTCTGTGTAAAATAGAAGTCACAGCCCTCTCTGTGGTGTTTTGTGGAAGGACTTCAGTGTCCTCCGTACAGACAAACTGCTTTGTAGGTGGCGAGACCTTAGTGTAGGAAAGATTTCAGTTCGTAAACCCTTGTCCACACAGACACATATCTTTCATGGTCTGCTTATTCTTGTCACTCACTCTTGATATTTCTCTCCCATTCTCTAGGTCAGCTAACTACTGACTCTATGCCAAAGACTGGTGATATGATCTCACCCCTCTCTTGCACCTCAAACTTTAGTCAGGTCTTTTCATGGTGTTTCTTTGGGATGAAACAATGAGGGAACAAATTCCTCTTTTGTTCATTTTATCTGGGTTTTCCTTGCTTCGGAGTTTTCCACCTGGTTACCCTGGTTGAGAGAGTGTCCCTTTGTGCTATTGCTAAAATTACAGACCAAACACGAGAGCCTTCGGCACCTTGTTCCAGCTGCCAAATGGAGGGATACACTTGCTGCAGCAGCTGAAGAAGAAATACTGCAAAAGACACCTGGACTCAGTGACTGTGCCAGAAATAGTGACAGGAAGCAAACAAACAAACCAACAATCATTTGTGATTCCCAACAGGCAGCAAGAACTCCAAAATAACTGTTCTTCTGCTGAATTTTCTCTGAAAATTTGTTGATTTTACAACAGTTGCTGGATACAGTTCTCAGGCACCTTTTCTGGGAAGATTCTCTAGAAGTAGTACACTCAGAGGCCATGGTTTTCATAATGTAAAAAGAATGAGGAGGATGTGACTCCAGATTTGGTAGAATTACTGGGGTCAGTGTGACCCTGTGACTTTAAATAGTAGAAAACTAGACAAAATACATGGAAGCGACTTTTTTTTTTAAGGTTTGGAAATTGAGCATCCCAGCGCTACCATCTCTGAGAAGGGAATTAAATTAGATAAATCCTCAAATCACTGTTTTCTTTCATAGGGACAGAAGTGGGATTCCTGGAAGGAGCAGAAAGTTCCAACTGATGTGCAGAGATGGAGATCACAGCACGGAGGAGACAGGAGGCAGCCAGAGCACAGTAGAAGGGAGCCATGGAGAGAAAGGACTGCAGGAATCTACAGATGGGTCCGTTTGGGTCTGATCCTGAAGATCCATTTACAATGTGTGATCAGAAAGTGTGATAAATGGGCTGAGGATTTAGTTCAAGGCAAAGCACAAGGTCCCGAGTTCGAGAGTCTGACCCTCGGTACCACATTTTAATACAAAGTGTAGTGGCTCACGCCTGTAATCCCAGCACTCGAGAGGCAGAGGCAGGAAGATTGCTGTGAGTTTGAGGCTAGCCTGGACTACATAGTGGGTTTCGTTTTTGTCTCAGAAACTGCGATGAATATTTGAATTTAAAACTTATCACAGTAAAATATGCACTGCCATTAACTTCTTCCAAAATAGGCCCCTTCACTGCTGACTTTACCAGCAACACCAGCAGTGAGTGTCTTCATTTGGGCTGCGGTGGTTGCTTCAGTGTCCTGAAAACATTAAAAGTGCTCCCGACCCAAATCCATGCCAAATGGTCACTGGGCTTTGAGGGAGAGACAGAAGCTGGGTGGCGCCGGACCCAGGGGTGGAGTGGACGAGGCCATCGTGTGGCGCTCACGAGCCGCCTTCCTACTGTGCAGGAATCGCTGGGAGTGTCACTGTATTCACTCTATTTTTGATCACAACTTTGCAAACACTTAGATAGAAGACTTGAGAACTGCTTCAAAAAGTGGCAAGATTCATAGGATGAATGGGCAAAGCCTTAGTAATCTGTAGAAAACATAGACTTATTTGGTGTCCCAGAAAAAACAGACGGGTAGTTAGACACAAAGACAACCACATGGAGGTACATCAGAATGAACTTTCTAAAACTCAATTATTAAAATGCAGCCAGAAAGGAAAACAGATGTATTCTGTGCAGAGAAATGAAGGTTAAAAGATTGAAGTCTTAACAAATAAATGGAAATTAATGGAATAATAATCTCATGAAATGTTAAAAGAAAAAAAAATCCTTTCAACCTACAACTTTTTTCTATCTTCTTTTTTTTGGATAGAGTCTTGCTTTTGTAGTTCAGGCTGGCCCTGAGCTCAGCCTTGAACTCACAGCAGTCCTCCTGCCTCTGCCTCCCGAGTGCTGGGATTACAGGTGTGAGCCACACACCTGGCACTGTGGTATGTGGTTCTGATTGCTGCTGGGGGTGAGTCTCCACACCCAACATGACATTGTTGTATATGGTTACTGGGGATCAAACCCAAGCCCTTGCGCTTGCAAGACAGGCACCAGAACCACTGAGCTAAATCCTGGGACCTCAACCTACAATGTTTATATTCATTGAAATCATTTTTCATAGTGAAAGCAAAAGAAAGATTTTTTAAAAAATGGACAAATTGAGAAACTAGGTCATCAATGAGGTCCTACAAAACACCAAAACTGTTGAAATATCAAGAAAAATGTTACCACATGAACATTTTGTGTACATAAAGGAATGAAGAGTGCTGGAAATGGAAATACAGAGAGAAATAATTTTTTTCTAATTTAAATTTTAATGAAAGGTGTCTGCTAAAGGTAAAATTATTTTTTTGATTTTATCACTACATTTTATATATATGTTATGATCACAATCAATATTGAATATTTGTATCTGTACATGACATGACTTAATTCTCATTTTTCCCATTTCCCTACCTCCTCCAACCCCCTATATGCATAAGCTTTGTATCCTTTTCTATCATCAAACATTTTCTTTCCCTTCTTTACTTACCCTTACCCTCTTTCCCCTTGAGTATATTCTTACTATTTTGCAATAACTATCATACATTTCAGAACTCATTTACACCTTCAGTTCCTCATACAGAGAAAAGATATGGTATTTAAAGGTAAAATTATTACAACATAGCCAACAAAACATCAGTGTACGAAATTACACACGGTAGTAAAAATAAAGTAAATTAAGCAGGAAGCCATATGAACATATTATAGATCTGTGTGAAGGCGGGGGCAGCGTGCTGGTGTGGGGTACGGAGCTCGAGGCTCTGGGAAAGACGATGGCACAGATCTGTGACGCCAACCTGATGACTAAACATGCACGCTGCAAGCGCTAGCATGTTCTCTCATACAAAATCTGAAGAAGTATAAACAGCACGATCGAGCATGGCGATAAAATGGAGAACAAAAGTATGCTCAGTAAATTCATAAAATGACAAGCAAGGAGCATCCAGGAAACACATTTGGAGGAAAGGTAAGAAACGATGTACAAAGGATGAAAACAAAAACACGACATCAAAACCCATGAAACACAACTGAAATAATGCTTAATCGATTCCTGCTTAGCTTCAGTTGCGTCAATGAGTAAAAAAAGAAGGTTTAAATTGGTAATTTGAAGCCAGGCATGGTGGCACACACCTGTAATCCCAGCACTTGGCAGGAGAGGCAGAAGGATCTGCACGAGTTCGGGGCCACCTTGCTCTACATAGTGAGTTCAAGGCCAGCTTGAACTACAGAGACCTTGTCTCAAAAAACTAAAAGCTAAAATCAAAATGAAAATCAATTGATAATCTGAGCTTTCACCTTAAGCAATATTTTAAAAGGGTAAATTAAACCCAAGATAAGTTCAGAGAAGTAAATGCTAAATATATAAATAGGAAACAATAAATATAAACATCATAAAACAAGAAAGAAAATGTAGTGTTTCCCACAGTGACGGGGGGGATGACAAAATCTGGCAGACCTCTAGTTAGGGTGATCTGGGAGAAAGGCACGAAGCAAACTACCAAGACCCCCAAACAGTCAAAGAATAACAAGTAAAATCATGAACAAAGTTGAGTCCAAAATATTAGTAATCGAATGTATTTGGGTTTACGAAAATTATACTTCCTGGGGGTTGAATGATGACGTGAGTTGCTGTGTCTCCCGAGGCCTTGGGTCCCACCTCTCCCAGCTCTCATGCGGGCGGCGGCGGGGCTGTGCTTCACCGTTGGCCCCGCTGGAACCTTTGTCTTCCGGCCACTCCGCCCTCCGCGGGCCTGGCCGGGAGGCGCGGCCTCCAGAACGGGACACACGCCCAGAGGAGCGCGTGCTCCGTGCCTGGCGGCGGCCACTCGGCCTTGGGTGAGACTCGGCTGACCGGTGAGGCCTGGAGAACCGGGGATTTCCTGACTTTCCCCAGGTGCCAGGAGCTCTGGCTGGAGCCTGTCTGTGCCGCACTGCAGCGTTTTCCTTCTGTGGCTAAGGCAGGCGAAGGAGAAAAAGGAGAGAGAAGAGGACAGCCTGGTGGACACTTGTAATTCCACTTTAATTCTCTTAGGGGCTGGGAATTTTACTTCTCTTGATAACGAGGTAGTCCTGGGCACTGCGTCCCTTCTCACAGATAAGAGAGCTGTTCCTGCGGGCGGGAAAGGCGTCCTTCCCCTCCTCGGAGCTCCCTCCGGACTCGCTGTCTACACTGCGCAGCGAGAGCTCGCTGCAGAGGGAGCACAGCCGGGGAGGAGCTCCGCTCCTGCAGAGCACGGCGGCCAGGCCCACCTTAGCATCCTGGGCTCGGCCCACTACGCTGCTCTTAAGTAGTTCCGAAAGGAGAGCCGCGTCCGTGTCTGAGCGGGCTCTGGATACGGGGATGAAGTCTGAGAGGCGAGATGAGCTTCTCGGTGTGAGCCTGCCCGACTTTACAACTCGATCTCCAGGCGGAGACTCAGACGTCAGGACCGCAAGGCCCTGCTGGCCAAGCGGAGCAGTGGAAGTGTGCGGACTTACCGGCCTACCAGACGAGGCCTTGGCGGTTTTCTTTTGAGATTATGAAACGTAATCGTGATGTTTTTAAGTGTTTAGGCTACTGCGTCTTCCTTCTAATCAAATGACTCAGCAGCAGGCTGACTCACGACGGTGCATTTCAGACATAAAGACCCTCAGCCGCGTTTCTTAGCTCTCGCAGGCAGACGGATCTCGGAAGAATCTCGAGGCGGCCACGCCCGAGGCCGGCAGGGCGGACCCTCCAGCGGCCGTCACTCAGCGTTAGTCTGTGGTCCACGCTGCTGTGGCTGCTTCATCCTCGCCCTCCTCTGTGATGTTGCATTTGTAAAACTCGCGTTATGTTTTTCTAAGAGAGACGGAAACAAGGCTGTACTTCCATTTTCAAACCTACACAAAGATTCACCTATAGATCCGCATTTATATGTGTCGAATCTCTCATACCGCATATAACAATTCATTGATATCTATGATAGACATAGTAAATATAAAACTGTTGAGAGTTTATAACAGAAAATATCTGTGATCATGGATTAGACCACAATTCCTTAACAGTGAACCAAAACTCAAACCATGAAAGAAAAGAAAAAGGTAACATGGCTTTCATCAAAAATTAAAAACTTCTTTTTCAAAAGGCATTGTTAAGTAAAAGAAAAATGAGCTACTGGCTGGGAGAAAATATTTCCAAGATTTCTATGTGATAAGGAGTTAAATTCAGAACATAGAAGGAACCTTTTCGAGTCTGTAGTAAAACAGCTCAGGGTGAAACACGAGCTAAGATTCTGCATGTGAGAAGCAGGGTCATGTGTGTTAGTCACCAGGGAAACACAAAGAGACGCCGCTCCGAGCCAGTGGACAGACTACCCTGCGGAGGACAGCAAGCCCAGCACTGCGAGGCTCAAGCAGGAGGACTGCAAATTCGAGGCCAGTCGGGAGACTGAAAAGACTCTGCTGTAAAATAAATAAATAAATAAATAAATAAGGAATTGAGGATATAGCTCCATGTGAAGGGCCCTGCGCTCACTTCCCAGTACTGGGGCGAGGCAGATGGCCCAGGTTAGATGACATGGCGGAGCGAGCGGACTCCTCATTCCTTGGTGCCAGGAAAGCAAAATGGTGGAGAGACATGTGAGAACAGAGGTCAGCGTGTCTTATAAATTTAAACATGCTCTAACACACTCCCCGGTTGCCCTTTTAGGTGTTTATCTAAGAGTAAAACCAACCAACCACATTCACCTAGACTTGTATCCCAGTATGAAGAGGAATATTATTTACAATGGCCCAGAATGCAGATGTCCAGTTGACAAGAGAAAAAATGGGGATCATTCATAAATTGGAATATTACTCAGCACTAAAAAGGAGAGCTGTTTCACACAGCAGCAGCTTTCACAGTGAATGTCAAAAGCTCTGGAAGGTAAGCCAGGTCATAAAAGACTCCACTGTGTATGATTCCATGTGTAGTAAACTACAGAAGTGCTAAAGCTTTCGAAAGCAGAGCAGTGCTTGCCAAGAGCTGGCTTTGGAGCAGAAGAGAGTGCAGGGGCACTAGGGAGGAACCTTTCAAGGGGTCAAAAATGTTGCAGCCTATATTCACGCTGATTGACAGAACTGTACATAGTTTTCAAAGTTCTTTAAATTGTTTGTTTACTGGGGATACAGCTGTCGGGACTACAGGCTAAGGCCCTTGTCCTCATAGAGTCTGTGTTTCTTCCTCTGTACGTAAACACAGAGGGACCCCGACAAATGAAGAAACTTAATAATTTATCCCAAACTACCTTTTTATTTTATAAAAATTTCATCATCCAATAAAAGAATAAATATAGTTATTAACCTGTGTGTTGTTATCTTCAGACTAGTTACCCAGAACACAAGACATAGACCAGAAGGATTCTTCCAAAAGACGACAAGCTGATAACACAAAGCTTTCCTTTCAGTGAACTTGGGTAAATGGGTAGTTAAAATGAAAACAAAACATGTCTTCTAGACTGTAAGGCCGTGTCCACGGTGCTGCTGCAAATCACATGCAGATCCTTGTGGCTGCTGGTAGGCCAGAGGTAGGTAGAGGGCAGAGCACCATGTGGCTCCTGATTTTCTCACTGTCCCGAAGGCTAGAGGGCAAGGGTAAGGTCTGGTTTCTTCCGAACCTGTCCCTTTGGCCTGCGGAGTGCAGGCCGCCTCCTGAGGTCGCCACATGTTTGTTCCTTCCCCGGGCCCTCCGCGTGTCTCTGCTCAGTGTTCTCTTTGCTCTACACAGGGTGTGAAAGGCCACTTGGACACGGGCTTTGTGTGAGAAAAAGCCTTGTTCTTTCCAAGCGCGGACAGAGACTGACATAGGAGGCAGCTTTCAGCGGTGGGCTGGGAAGAGCCACAGTTACCTGATCCACGTGTGGATGGGCAGACTTTAAGAGAAAGATATGCGCAGCTCACCAGAAGCGAAATGGGTTCCTCGTCACCAGGGAGATTGTATACTCCACTGGAAATTTTCTTTATGGCCATCTGTCCTATTCACCAGGAGCAGCCTGTTGTTTTTGGAGAACAGTGTATTTCATTCAGGCCACACGTGGCATTCTTGAGCTTGGGACACCTGCCAGAGTGAATCAGGGCTCATTTGTGAAAGCTGATCATCTCTCACGGCCCTACCTCCTCTTACCTGAACATGTGAGAAGTGAAGGTGTCAGTGCCAGGCTTCCAGAGCGCACACTTCAGCCTCTGTGCATAGTTCCATCTGTGGTACGGAGCCGCTGAGCACTCAGAGACCAATTGACATCCCCAGCATCCCTGACAGACTGACCGGCAGGAAGACAGACTCATCCGACTTCCGTCTGTGCCACACAGCAGAGGTGGTGAGCGGAGATGACAAAGCAGCAGGGTTCCCTAGTGGGCATCGCAGCCGCCGCCCCGTGGGGTCCCACACTGTATTTTCTTCAGGCAGGAGATGAGTGCTATGGAGAATCTCGGGAGATCTGCCTTGATTTCACCTGTTGCTCTTTTGCTGTAAGAAATATACAGCATCTTCCACATGGGAAGACTTGTGCATGGACCTGAGCTTCAAGTCCAGCCCGAGGAGTTTCTTGAAAACCCTAGCATTGGTGTTGCCAATGGGGCTCTTGGTAGAAGCTTCCACGTGGTCCTGCACCTTCCGAGTAGCTTTCACTGAGCCCGTGAGTGGCCCAGGGCCAGAGGGCACAACGAAGAAGGTGATGAAGGGCTGTCTGAGGGGCAGCAGGTGGGCAGCACTGCTTGCTGCAGCTGGAGTCGGGGGAGCAGCGTTTTGCTTCTCAATCCCTGCGACCTGGGGAAGCTCCAGTCACTTGCGGAGAGCCCTCACATCTGGATGTGGGTGGGCGTGGCTTCGGCTTCCCCTCCAGCCCTACCCAGTGCAGAAGGTCACCGCTGGCCAGGTAGAAAGTGCTCTAGAATTTCAGTCTGAGAAGGCCAAAGTTGAGAGGGCGGAGACTGCTATCCAAATTCCCTATTTCACATATGAAAAAATAGGTTGCAAGTAATTTGGTGATTTATGTGAGAGGAGGAACTGTGCTGAGAATCGCGCTTCAGCCCAATGCCCCTCTATTTTTTTTTTTTTTTTTGAGACAGGGTCTCGCTTTTTGGTTCAGGCTGGCCCTGAGCTCAGCCTCCAACTCACATCACAGCAATCCTCCTGCCTCTGCCTCCCGAGTGCTGGGATTACAGGCGTGAGCCACCACGCCCGGCACTGGTATGTGGTATTGGTTGCCGCTGGGGTGAGTCTCCATACCCAGTATTGTTATGTGGTTACCGGGGATTGAACCCGGGTCCTTGCGCTTGCAAGACAGGTGCTGGAACCACTGAGCTATATCCCCGGCCCAATGCCCCTCTATTTTTATCACACTACGTTTACTTTTAAAAACACACAGAAATGAAAAGAATTGTTTTTGTTCAGGTAACCAATTACCTATATATATATTTATTCATTATGCAAATATGAGGATCTCAGCTGACCCCCCTGAAGAAATCCAAAGTGGAAACGTATATGTGGAGACAAGCTGACTCAGCAGAATCTGGCAACAGTGAAAAACAAGGTCTCCGGGAGAGAAAAAGGCCATTTTAAACATGTAATACGTGGTTCCAGATAAATCAGAAAAAGGCTGAAAAAAGGGCACAGAAGGGAGTCGAGTGAAAGGAGCTACCTACTGAACATGAAGGAAAAGAAATGATATGAGGGTCTATGTTGGGGGCTGTGTAAGCATTCTGTCAGCACAACAGGACTCTGAGCACTTACCAAGGAGTTTGCCGATCACTTTAAATGTGAGATGATCTTTTGACATAGTAATAACTAGAACAATGGAAGGGTTCAGAATGAGCATACGGACATATGAATGAACATACACAAGTGCATAGAAGTAAAAGATGAAGGAAATCTGCCAGAATTACTAGGATTCTGTGGGATGGACGAATTGCAGAGAAGCATTTGTGTGTCTAATCTCCTCCTGCCTAATCTGTCCAAATCTTCTACAATGGTTTTAATACGTAAGATACCTGATAAAAAGACACTGTGAAGTGTTTATGTAAGGAAATCTCGGAAGGAAGATTTCTGCATGGGACGGCTGATGGTTTCCAGCATCATATTTGTGGTCAAGCCTGAGTCTGCCTCCCCGGCCCCTGCCAGGGCTCCGGAGGCCCCGTCCTGGCCCCCAGCGCAGGGCTCAGGATGGCTTCTACAGCGGGACAGGAGAAATGAGCATGGCGGGCTGTTTTGTTAGATAGTTCTGGGAGAGGTTCCACTCTTACGGTGCTTTTTCTTTTTTAAACCAAATTCAGAACTCTAACAGGCACCTTCCAGGCTCCAGGCATCTCCTCACGGGAGCCATGCAGAACAAAACGACGCTGGAGAGGTCGGTCTCTGGGGTCACCTGCACATCACCTGCACGCTGGTCCGCCTCTGGAGCTGGTGTTTGATTTTTTTTTAGGTTTTTGGAGACAGGGTCTCGCTATGTGGTTCAGGCTGGCCCTGAGCTCAGCCTCAAACTCACATCACAATCCTCCTGCCTCTGCCTCCCGAGTGCTGGGATGACAGGCGTGAGCCACCACGCCCGGCACTGTGGTATGTGGTACTGGTTGCTGCTGCGCGTGAGTCTCCACACCCAGTATTCTTATGTGGTTACCGGGGAATCGAACCCGGGTCCTTGAGCTTGCAAGACAGGCGCCAGAACCACTAAACTAACTCCCCGGCCCTGGTGTTTGATTTTGATTCAGTGTGTTGAGACGCTCAAGAGACAGAGCTTGTGCCTTTTATATTTCATGTTCCGCGCTTGTTGACTTTTGAATTTTCAAAGTACCAAGGGTTTCTCCAGCCTGGCTCAGCTGAGTTCTGCCCTCTTTTCCTCCCTTGGGTGACAGCCTGCTAAGTCACAACTGTGTGATAAAACTGGAAACATCTGTGTTTTTATTCAGCCTACCTTTCAAAATTTGTCTTTTGGTTTTTGGCTTCTCAGTCTGCAGACTAATAATTAAAATTGGTATATCTTAATTTTACCCTAATGAACCAAGAAGCCTAAAGCATGTAGGTAAAATTGGTTTGGGAAGTGGGGGCAGCCACTTCGGACTTTCCCGGAGTCTGGGCTGGCACATCTCTGGGTCTTGGCTTTGGCAGCAGTCATAGGAATGCTGTTGGAGGCTTCTTTTCATTTTCTTTGCTGGGAAGTTGCGCACTCACATTTAATACAGGTGTATCTGCTTCTCTTCTGGGTTATTGTATCCACAGGGTTTGTTTTAAGAACCTCTCACTCAACCTCCATATGTTGTTAACCTGTAGGCAGTACAGTTTGGTCATTTTCTAATACACTTATATGCACTACTGGAGGGAATAATTCATGGTGGAGTTGGGAGAAATGTTTCTTCTGTCACTTTTTCTTGGTCAGAAAACAAGAAATGTGCATCGCCGTGATGCCGCTGGGCTTGTCTGGTGTTGTCCATGGCACCTGGGTTTGGTCACGGAGATGGAGATTCTCTGTAGGTTTGGGTCAGTGGGTGCGAGACTGGAGGCTTTTCCGAATGGTGCGGTGACATAAGCTGGCTGGCGACGTGCTTCTCTTGTCGTACAATCGATCATGATTTACTTTCTGTCATGTGTCAGAGTTCTCCTTTGGTTTCCTGTTATGTTATTTCCTTGTTCTCTAGTTGTGCTTGGTTGGAAGGAGCGGGAAAGAAGGGAATTTGTGCCACTGGAGTGATTAAATTTTATTTATTAAATTTCTGGATCATAAATTTATTGAAGGTGAGATTTGTTTTATATTTCTTAATGACTTTGACAATCCACAGCATCACTTCTAGTGTACTGTAATTTTGCAATAGCTATTTGCAATTCTAAGGGATAGCACTTGTATTGAGAACTTGCAGTTATTTCTAGAGTGTGTAGCTCTAGGCTCATCAATCTGTGACTGTGCTCAGACTGCATAGCAGTGCTTCTTGTTGGTTATTAGATGGCTGCTTTGGTCTCATTTTAGCAAACGTTAGTGTGTTTTTCACTGTCATCGTCACCTTGTCTGTCCTCCATTTCTTTCAGCGTGGGTATTTGAGTTGTAGTTTTTTCAGCTTGGGGATTTTTACATCACTTACATATTCTGTAAGCAGAGATCCTAAGAGCAAAATGCTAATGTGAAAAATGGAACCTGTTAGGCCCCAATTTGATATTCTGGAATAGCTGAAATGTTTATTTAAGAGTCATTTACAAAGACTGCCACACATCAGTTCCTTTTCCACCGTGATTTCATTGCCTGTCGTACTGCAGAAAACTCCAGGCCTTTTTCACGCTTGTGGAAGTGGACCCACGGCACACACTTTCCTGACCCCATGGGCTGTGATAAGAGTTGGATACTGTGCGTTCCAGTCACCATGTTTCCTTCGCAAATGCATGCTCTGTGAAGATCTGCTTGGTGTTTGCTGGAGCAGTTCTTGAGATGGCTGCATTGTGGGTGAGCAGGGTGCAGGGTCCATTCCCACGCACTGTCACTGGGACGGATGGGGACAAGCTCACCGTTCAACAAGAAGCCCAGCTGCAGACGGAGCTGTGACCCGGGAGGGCTGTGAGAAGAGCAGGTACAAAATCGCAGGAGCTCCAGCCGAAGCCAGCACCAAATGTGGGAAGAAAATGTGCACGTTGTTTGGTTGTTCTTTTAATCTGTACCTTTCATCTTCTGTTCTTTACCCCTGATACTTGATTGTGGGTTTTTTGGTTGAGTATTATTTTGCTCACCAACGCATAAAAGCTTCTCATAAGTAAAAATAAGCCTCATATTCATGTACTTGGTTCCCGTCCCTTCAGCTCTTCTTTCTGATAAACAGATGCTACATTCCAGACTTCCCAGCCAGTTTTAATCTTAAATGTTCTATCATGTTTTTCAACAAAACATTAGCATGTTCCAGAATTCCAACACTGTAGTGTATTCTAGGCCCAGTGAGCTGCCTGTCATGTTTGAAATAATGCTAGAGTTTTTAGCAAAATTAACAGCCTTCATGTTTGCAGGGAACTGTGATTTCTGTGCTAATTCGGGAGCAGTCTTGTCCGAGTTGAAGGCCCAGCGGCCACGATGCCCGGGGCTACCTTTGGGTTCCGGAAGTGCGATCATCGCGATGCTCTGTGCAGGGCAGAGTAAAGCGGCTGCTCCGCTGCAGGACACCCCACTCGAGGACACGAGCTGAGCATGTGTTTGGCACAGCTTCCATTGCCGCGGAAGTGCGGGTAGAGGGACTGAGAAACATAACTGACCCACAGAATGCACTCATTTGTATTTTAACGGTCTGTTTTAAATTGTTTTCTGTATCCACTGGTTTGAAGTGTGGGAAATGAATCGCAGAGAGAAGATACACAAACTGCCTTTTGGGGGTGTATCCTGGAGCAGTCCATCAGATCCGGAGGCGGAGACACATTGTAATGTCGTTTCCCTGAGAGACCAAGTGACATTCTCTTCTGAAATAGTAAGACAACATATAAGATTACCTAGTTTACTAATCTATGTTTTTAAGTTTAACTTTTAGCAGTAGAATCATTTTTTAACCAAGGAAGAAGATTCGAGGACCTCATGTGGGAACCTCCCTGACCTAGGAGAGCTTGGTTCAGGAACTGTGCTGGGTCCCCTTCACGAAGCGCATGATTCTGTTGTTCGGTCTCTAGCATATTTTACCTGGAGAAATACAATCCCTAACAAATACAATAGCTGTTTACAATTAAAGAAAGTTGAAGGTCAGAAATCACCATAGGCTCATCTTTTCAAATATTTCTTACAGTCTGTAATGGTTACTGGGTCACATATTCAGCAGGTATTTCTTGAGCAGCCACCATACATCAAAAGCCGAGGTCGGTCAGTTCTAAGCTGGACTTGCAAGCAGGAGAGCGCTCCTCAGCAGGGCTGTTGTACACTCATGCAGCCTGCTCGAGCTGCCAGAGTGATGCGGGGATTCCAGGTGAGGCAGAATGTGGGCTGAGTCCTGACTAGAAGGACAGTTCCATTTTGAGGGAGAAGGAAACCTTGATATGCTAAAACCTTGGTATGTTAATTTCCTGTTGTTTCCATTACAAATAACTACAAACTTGGCAGAGTCTTAAAACAGTTCTAGTTTTTATCTTACCGTTCTGTACATTAGAAATCCAAAGCAAGTCTCACCAAGAAGTGGGTAGGGCTATGGGAAAAAATGAGAATTAAGTTGTGTCTTATACTGGTACAAATCCCCATTATGGAGTGCAATCATGATGCGTATATGTAATGTACCAATAAAGATCAAAAAAAAAAAAAAAAAAAAAAAAAAAAAAAAAAAGAGTTCCACCCAGCGGGCTGTTATTTCTGGAGGCCTTAGGGGAGAACCAATTTCCTTTCCTTTCCCACCCGCTAGAGGTCGCCTGTGTTCCTCCATCCTCACAGCTGGGGGTGGGGCGGCTCACCTTCCCACACTGCATGCCTCTGGCTTTCTCCCAGCTGCATCTCAGGACAGAGTCTCCTTCTCAAGGTGCTGAACATGTGCACAGCCTCTTCCCAGGAACGGCGATGTATTCAGAGTGACCTGTTCAGAGTACAGACACATTGGCAAGGGCATAACTGTTCTCTCTACCGCAACAGGTTACACACACAAGCTTAAGTAGGAGAACCTTACTCTGTGATTCCCTGGAAGAAATGTAGTGCCCAGGGGCCTTCATTTCCAGCCATTCCAGCTCCAGGGGCTGCTGGTCTTATTATCACGTAAATCACTCTAGACCAGCTGGTGACATAGTCACTTCGGTTATGGGCTGAATGTCCCTTTCCCCTAAAAGTCTCATCTTGAAGCCACAACCCCTACTGCAATTATATCCGGACTTAGGATCTTTGTGGTCTTAAAGATGGGGCTCAGATGTTACAGATCTTCTCCTCTCCTCCCTGTCTCTCTCTGTCTCTCTCTCCCCATCCCTCCCTCTCCCCAATCCTTACGTGTCACTTTCCACTCCTGACAAAGAGAAGATGATGAGCCACTAAAGTCAGGAGTCCTAGCTATGGACTAAGTTGGTATAAACCTCGCTCTTGCCTTGGGTCGCTTGGACTTCAGAACTAAGTGAAAACAACACCCTGTTGTTCAGCCTCCAGCCTTGCTGCTGTGCCGGGGCGGCCTGAGCTGACAAAGCGACCCCCGGAGCAGCTGTGTCCCTCTTCTTCCTCCTCTCACTGGTCCCTGAGCTTCTTTGCAGCTTCTGTTCATTTGTCCTTGTCCTGACTTTTATTGAAGAAAATAAAAAAGAACATTAAAATGCTCGGGGCTGGATGAGAACCTAACATTTTGCCCAGAGGAAAACTAAATATGGAGACAGCGTTGTGCGGGTGACGTTAGGTGGGTGGGTGGGGAAAGCAGTTCGGGACGGCGAAGTTGCTTCCAGGTGGTGATGCAGTCAGGTCAGCATCCGGGTCTGTCCGAGGTCGTTTCCGCCTGTTTCCTGTGTGGATGGTGGGGCGGCACACCATGTACCTCCAGGACCATGGCCGAGGTGTCTCGGAAGTAATCTATGAGTTACTCCTGGGCTTTGGCACCAACAAAAATACATAAAAGTAAAAGTCAAATATTGTGTTTCCTTTGTCTTTTGAGCCACTGAGATTTCACAATGTATGGGCAGCTTAACAAGCTGTTAAAAATGGAAGTTTCAGGACAGTAAGTTGTAATAGATTTTAGATGTCAAAGTGAACCTTGAGACAGAAATCTCATAGGAATTTCAGAGCACAAGACTAAGGCCTTCTCAGAGGTCCAAGTCATCACGGAGGACTGTGTTTGGAAGTGGAAGATTCTACGATGAATAACACCTGAAAAAGGCTTGGATGAAGTTTCCACACTGCCTCTGTGGCTATCGATGCAGAGCTGAGAGATGCAGACTCCTCGTTTCAAACTGAAGGCAGTGAGGCTGTGGGGGGACCAATCAGAGTGCTCCCCACTCCCCCCTGGAGTTGTTGGAGGCGGTGACTGGGCCCTGACTCACACCTGGGAAGGTAGATGTCAAGAAGCCAGCAAGATCTAGATCTTTTGCTGGTGGAAAAGGGGTGAGGGTGTGTAAAGGCGCATCTACCCACCCTTCAGGAGGGGTGTAAAGCGTATGTAGGCAAATGTGGACTAATGAAAGACAAAGTAGAAAAACAGATCAGGAAAGTCATTGCTCTCTTTTCCAATATCGGGCTGTTGTTGCCAAAATCCTGGGAGCTGAGTGGAAGTCCTGCCTTAGGAAAATCTGTTTAGCAAAGGATCTGGGCCCAAGATTCTTGACACAGACTAGGATAAAGTGCAGGGAGCAAGAAGGGCCTTGGTGCAGAGATGGTCCCTGTGATGGTGCAACTGCGGAGCCGTGGTCTGTGGTCAGATGGCCCAGCCAAGGGGCCACTGCAGGACACAGGCCAGCTCAGCTCGGGGCAGCTCAGCTCGGGGCAGCTCTGTGTGTTAAGAGCACGCAGTCACCGCTTCTGGTCTTCCTGTTTCCTCTGAATTCTGACCCAGAGAGACCAGAGGCTGAGGGACAGAAAAAAAGAATCCCAGATAGCGGGGAGGAGGATGAAGCAATCCTACCACTGGCTTTAAGGAGGGGAAACTTCTAGTACAGACTCAGACCTGAAGTTTGTGCTGCGGATCAGGCCACCGCTTTTGGTTCCTGCTATGTTTGTGAAGTGACACTGAGAGTGACATCTCTCATCCTGACCTGCATTTAGCGTGAGTGACACCGGAGTGAGGGTTCTGCTGAGCAGCTGCAAACAGAGTCGGGAAGCTGTGTCGATGAGGAAGAGCTCAGAGCTGCCGTCCAGAGAGCAACTCGGGGCTGGAAGCAAGAGTGACTTTTGGATCCTTCCTGGTTGTAGTGGAGTGTCTCATTGTCACTGGCCACCAAAATTTATGACCGGAAGAGTGGCACAAGTTTCGCCCAGTGGTGCAGACTGGCCCAAGTGGAACCTCCCAGCCCTACCCTTTTGTTTCTCTGCTGGGGGATGGGTGTCTGATCTTCTGCTTATTTTAGGACAACTGACTTTCTCAGTGAGAAAGTCAAGTGACTGAGAGTAACTGCTGATGGAGTCTGCTCAGTTCTCACCCTGTGGCAGGAGAACAGCCACCACGGCGCACATTACAGGCACAGTGGGAGAGCGCAGGAGGCGGCTTTAGGACCACACTGTGAGAGAGTTGCTTGGCAACAGACTATTAGTGGCATCCAATATTCAGATGTTGCAACCAATGTCCAGAAAATGGACCAAATACAAATCAATATGCCTATCTTTAAAGGACAAATCATCTTTCTGCAAATGCAAAACAACCGTTGAGAGCTTCTCAAGGCCATTCAAGGCCAAAAGCAATGTTGAGTCTGACTTCAGGTAAATGTTTGTGCTACAACAAGCAATCTCCCCACTACATTCAGCTTCCTTTGCTCAGAACCCAAAGCAAAACAAATAAAAAGACAGTACCAGATGGTTCTTTGCTCATGGGCGGTCACTCAAAGGACAAAGGTAACACCTGCCTCCCAAATCAGCCTGCGTGGTGTGCCCCGGAGTCTACTGCTGGGGTAGCCAGTGGTCTCTAGAAATGGCAGCGTTTGAGACAGTTGATCTTTTGTAATTTGAGTTGAGACACACAAAAAGTTCAAGTTCACGTTTGGTATTGTTACAGTTACCAGGACACCAGGTCTTGCCCTACAGTGATGCAGAGTAAACAGAAGAGATAGGGTGCAGGTCCTGCCAGCTAGGAGGGGATCCTGAGTGGGACACCCCCAGAGGCTGCTTGCTCAGGAGTTTTTAAGGCATTTAGCAAGGAGCTTGGGTCATTGCATAAGCAATATGATTTCTGCTGTGGGAGGCTGTATCCATTTCGGGGTCCACTCTATGCAGAGTTCTGCACACTGGGCCCATGCAGGGCCATGTACCCTTCAGCCAGTGTCCTGCTGAGCACCCTCGGGGAAGCCCCAGCCAGCCAGGAGACGCTGCACACATGCTTTTGGAGAGGTGACTCCAGTCAACTCCATTGGAGGCTTCCCGATTCTGTTTTGCAGCTGCTCAGCAGAACCCTCACTCCAGTGTCACTCACGTTGAACGCAGGTCAGGATGAGCAGCTGTGTCTACACGGAAGAGCTCAGAGCTGCCGTCCAGAGAGCAATGCCCAGCATGCAACTCGGGGCTGGAAGCAAGAATGACTTTTGAATCCTTCCTGGTTGTAGTGGAGTGTCTCAGTGTCACTGGCCACCAAAATTTATGACCGGAAGAGTGGCACAAGTTTCGCCCAGTGGTGCGGATTGGCCCATGTGGAACCTCCCAGCCCTACCCTTTTGTTTCTCTGCTGGGGGATGGGTGTCTGATCTTCTGCTTATTTTAGGACAACTGACTTTCTCAGTGTGACATCTACAGTTATTACAGGGGTCTGTTATTTTCAGGAGTCCAGTGATGGTGGCATAGAGTGATCCATGTTTGTTGGGATGGCACACAGCCTGAGTTGATTACCTCAATGCCTGTGTTACTGTGTAGGTGGCCAGATTATTTACGGGCTATATATATGATTATTGTGCACACTGCTTTTAAGTAATTAGATTCCTTGGTTATTATGGATGTGGTTTGCTGATATTTTCAATATCTCTTTGGAAATTGAGAAAGAAATGCTAATAAGAGAAAGATATTTTGTTTTACATTTTGAAAAAATTATATTAAGATGGAAATAAACTGACTCTATAGAAGGAAGCCTTTGAAGACTTATTGCTTAATAACTTCAGTTATTTCTCAGAGCCTCTGCATTTTGTCAACACTCCCTGAACCTAGTTTCTGGGATTCGCAGTAAGCTATATTCCCTGTCATCTGTTTACATAGATGGGTGGATACTCTGAAGTAGTCCATTCGGAAGGCAGCATTTTATCTCAGTGTGAAGGGAGTTCCTGGCTCTGGGAGGACCTGATGTGTACACCACAGGCTACACTTAAATCCCAGCAAATGCTGCCACGCGGTCCCCTCTGCAGGAGCCTTTACCTCCCCAGTCCAGACACGCTTGTGATGAAGCAGACAGGAAGCGAGTTAAGGAAATGAGACAGGCTCTGAACTCAGGAGTGCCTCGTCTCTCCCTCTCTTTTCTGCACATCTGAGCATATGTGCACACACAGATGTACACATTCACTCACACACATTCACACAAGCATGCTCATCTGGGCTCAAAATTAAACTAATTCATAAATGTATCACAGCTCTTTTCCTTTCTCTTCAGAAGCCTGTGATCTGGGTAGTGAACTATGTACCCGGTGTGGGTGAGCTGGTGTGAAGTTAGGTTCCTCAAACACTACATCCCTGCATGGGTCAAGGCAGATCCCAAGCTGTAAGGCAGAAATCTGCATGGACTCAGGGACTTCCCAGAAGACAGAGGGAAGACGTGAGGGTGTGTGTGGCTTCCGTTCACTCAGGATCTAGGCTGATGCAGGCTCTGCCATGCAAGGTTGCTCTAAACATGGACCTTCCACTAGCTGAATGGGAAGGAAGTGTGGTTCCCTCGGAGCAGTATGAGTCAAATCTAGAAGTAGCACATACAATTTCTGATAATCTATAATTGGTGGAACTCTGTTGAACTTTTCTACAAGTGAATCTGGGAAAGGTAAGCTGGCTCTGTCCTGAGGAAAAGCTGATGAGGGTTTTGGTAAACACAAAATGATTTCTGTTTCAAGCCAAGCATCCAACAAATATCAGTTTCACCTTTCTCCCTTGTATGAAACCACGCATTTTCCTTCCTGAGTCCAGTTCCATACCCTGATCTCCAGGTGGTGCAGATTTCTCCACAGCACCCAGGTGCATCTCCGTGTTGTCTGACACCTATAAACTGAAGAGAAGCTCTCTGTCTTGTCCATTTTCTGCCCAGTACTCACTAATGAAGGAGGGATAAATTTTTATAATTATATCTTTCGTAATAACACTTCCATTCTCAAAAAAAGGAAGCATGGGAAATAGCTCACTGGATAAAGGAATGGTGAACCTTCCTGGACAACATGCATGGAATCTTTCTGCCTCAGCAGGGAAGGAATTTCTTAACTAAATGTTGATTCTTCTCTCTGGAAGGAGCATCCTTTCCTTGTCCAGTGTCCTCAGTGGCCACGTTGGAAGTAGAATTGAGCCCTGACTGAGTAGGTGACTTCCTGATCACCAGATCTGATGATGAACCAAAGTTGTTCAAACATAAAAGTCTTGTCTTCTGGATTTTTTAGCATCAGCTCCTCAGATACTTCCATTCAGTTCTTAGATCCCGCAAACATGTCAGAAGTTTCTCCTAAGTACAATTATCAGCTTCTTTATGACTCTTAAAGGTTCTTCAATGTGTGATCTAAAGAGTTGGGTGGGAAGGTCCCGCCCTGAATCTGCCTCTGTCTGAAGACAGTTTTAGTGACTCATCGGAAGGTGCACTTCAGTCCACCCTGTCTTATGACTTCGGATCAGCTGCTACTCAACATCAAGGCTCCAAACCCCTGATTCTTCCTTTTTGTGTGTTTCAAACAATCCCTCTTTCCTCCAAAAGAGGCAACTCCACTAACATTCAAACTCCGTTAACCTTTTCCTTACAGCAAGGATGAGCAATTATTTTTCGGTCAATTTTTGGGTTTTAAATATTTTATTTACACGGTGGTCCATGCAATCTTCACCACAACTACTGGATTCTGCTGGAGTGTAAAGGCAGCTGTAGAAACAGGGCAACAGCGGAGTTTCCTTGTGGCTCCAACCAGTTTTATTTACTAGCGAGGGGCCAGATTTAGCTGTGAGCACACTTTGCTCCTCAGTGTTTTAGAGCTACAGACCCAGGAGGCACGTCTCAGCTCTCACCTTCTCCAGGTGAAAGTCCACGGTCACGATCGATTTCTTCTCTTATGTCGCACAAGCCCTAAGTCAGTGGCACTCCTGTTAGCTTTTAGTTAACACTGCACTCACTGCTAGTGCCAATATGTGTACAGTTCAAACGATGCGATTTTTTCCTTGACAAATCTACACATGACTTAACTTTTTAGAGATTGTTTTGTTGGCGTGTAAAGTCCCTCCAAGACTCCACATGTCATCGACATGTGGGTCCATTGCCCCCTGCGGACATTCAGGTCTAACAGTGACCCTGCCAGGAGACCTGGGAGCAGTCCAGGTCCCCTGGATGTTGACATCCTGGTGATGAGTGGAGGGGGTGGGAGGGGGAGGGGCCACTGACAGGAGGATTTTATGGGCCAAATGTGATTTTACAATACTTCTGCTCAATTCTGCTGGGTGGAGCATTGATAAACTCTGTACCAAAGATGCATGGGAAATGTAGCTTATCTACACACAGCCAGAAAAGAGTAGGCTCAGAGCTTAGTAACCAGACTGAATGCTCTGTCTCGGTCATTAAATGTGGGTGAATTTCTTCACATCACCAGGGTTTAGTGGTTCTGCCTCAAAAATTCAATAAAAAAACTCCAGTGTGTCTACTCACTGTATGATTCTCTATGCTTTTTCCCTCATAATGCCTCTCAAAAGCTGACTTCAAGAATGATGGAAAATTAAAATGACAAGTACTTTCAGAAATACAAAATAAAATTACTTTTATTTATGTTTCCAAAGATCAAGACAGATCATCTCTGCAGAAGCACTAGAAATCATACTTAAGATATTTTTCTACTGATGCTGTAAACATACACACAGTAAGTTATTGGTTTATAGATTAAATAATCCCAGTCTATGATTCTTGGTGCTAGCATCTTTATTAAAAAAATAAGATTTAAATAAATTAAATATAAGCATGGAACAAGTACATGAGTAAGAGTTAACACCTTCAAAAGAAATAAATTTATGACATAGTTTCAATATATACACTTTTGAAAGAAACCATAAATTTGGGATAAAATGGATAGACAAAGACCAGACTGACCTAGAGAGGGCCCTAGAAAACAGTGATCCCCTCCACCATGGCTAAGTCTTTAACAGTGATCCCCTCCACCACGGCTAAGTCTTTCTGAAAAGCCACTGCTTTATGCTATGGATGTGTAGAAGAGTACATGAATTTGAGTATGAAGTTGCTGAAACTGCCTTTCCCTCTGCAAGGAGGGGAGCGCAGCAGCAACCACTCTGTTTGTAAAGCAATGAACAACATGAGCTGGTTTCGACAGCCGCACATGAACATTTCCTGCATTTGCCCTCAGCTGAAGGCTGGGCTGCAATAGCTGAGGCATCCTGAGCTCCGTTGTCTCCATCTGTACTGGACAATTCAGAGACACCCTCCTGTCTCCGGACTGCATGTACTAGAGAGCAGTGGGGGGAGGGCAGAGGCCTGGGGTCCCCAGCTGCAGCTGCTGGGGCAGATCCTCAGCCAGCCCCAGACAGCCTCTTTCAGCCCCACTGCCCGGTGCCCTTCTGGTCACAGTTTCCTTGAGGAAGCCATTGTTGGGCTTCTGGGCCTGTTCCAGGTACATTGCCAGTTATAACAGAAGATGCTGGCCTTGCTCTGCAAGGCCCCAAACTCTAGCACATGGTGGTGTTGCCTTTAGTTCTTCCCCTAACCTCTGCCACTGTTCTCTCTCTACTGAACTTATGTATCCCTCTCTGTAAAAGGAAAGGGTCACTAGAGAGGATGCCTAGCATTACTGATAAGGAAAGAACCCGTGAATTCATGAGCTAAGATTGAGTCAAACTTATAGACCAAGAGCAAGGATGCAGGGCCAAGGGATTGCAGGCCCCAGCCCAGCACCCTCATCTCCTGCAGCCCCTGGTCACAGCAGAGGTCCCTGGGGTCTGATGTCCCTCTATGTGAGGTCAGCGTCTGGACACAGTGCTCACACACAGACTTCTGGGTATCTGGGTTCTGCAGATCAGGGCAGGCAAACTCCAATGTGTCCATTGGCCCTCACTCCTTCGTATCACCGAAGGAGCAGTAGCTGGGCCCCAGGCCTCGCACAGTGCAATCAGTGCTGTCGCTGTCACACTTGCCACAGTGACACGCAGTGGCCACAGGGTACGTGTACAGGGAGTCTGCGTGGTGGGCACAGCCAGGCACTCTCACAGTCTCATACACCAGCTCCTTGAAGGTGCATGTTTTCTGGAGGTTGGGTCTGGCTGGGTCCTTGTACACCAGATCCTAAGGGATAATAGAGAGGAGAGTCAGGTCACAGTATCCCAGATATTCTGTTCGGCTCAGTCAGAGTCAGACAGGGATTGAATCCGGAGGTTTTCACATTTATTTACCCGTTAATAACCGTAGAGCTTCGTACGTGACCTGTGGGATATGACATTGCTTAGTCTTGGGGAAATCTTATGGAAAAATATGAGTCATTTCTTTTCCAGTCCCTAGGCTTATAACAAAATATTGGTTATTTCTGAAAATAGAAAAGATTGAACATACAAAAAGGATGAAAAGGGAACTATGACTAAGAATTATCAGTTGGCCTTTTTTGCTTCATTGTGAGCTATATAAATAACTAGAACAATGAACACTTTAATTTCTTAGAAAAAATTCAAACTAAATTATGTTGCTACATTTATTACAAAAAAGTTATACTGTGAAAGCTAATGCTTATCATGATTATGCAGACTTCTGTAAGATACTAAATATTCTGTCCTGTCCTAAATATTCCTGGACAGACATTCTCTTCTCTTACACATTGTACATCTTTCAGGGCTCTTTGATGCAAAAGATGCATAGTTTTCATATGAAATCTTTTAATCTGGGAAAAAAGTTCATTCTAAACATTTTCTAGTGGTAAATTTATTTTCACTGAGCTGAAAAATCAGGACTGGTGTTTAATTTTTTTCAATATCATGCTTCCAAGTCTTTATCCCAGGAAGGTGCACTAATTGTGAAGTAAAGGGAGTTTGATTGATCAAGCTCATTTTTCCATCCAGTGAAGCCTATTTCATTAAAAAGGTGTTATTTTCAGTTTCAGTGGACAGCATGAAATTCTGCACAGTAACTCGTACATTGAAGAAGACAAGTGGGAACGGTCTCTGCTTGGGTCAGTGCAAGGAAGCCAAGCAGTCAGGCCGGCCACTTAGCGCCTGAGTGCTGGTTCTCTCCGAGGTGCCCAGAGGGACTGGATCTCATCTAACAGTGTGCGAGGTTGACTGAGTTCTCAGACCGCTGGTTGGCATTGTATCCAAGGTGGTCATGAGCACAATTTTTATAAAGGGTCTGCGACTTGGAAACACTGTGTTAGGGTGTCTTTGGTAAAGATTTGAGCTTAGCTACAGGAATTACCTTTTGGGGAATATTACATCTTCTGTGTGATATATACACATATAAACATATATATATATATCACATAACATATATAAATATATATATATATATATCCATGTTTATCTATCTACATGTAAAATTTAGCACAGATGTATTTTACTGAGTTTGAGTTATTTAGTTTAGTGAGGCACAGTTGGCATGTCAGCACATTTATCAGGTCAATTTTAAGGCTTCTCTAGGTTTTCCTCAAATTGGATGCAAGCCCCAAACTCACACACGACCATTCACCCTAGCACAGCACAGACGTGACTGACAAAGGGGCTTGGGCTGTAATATGGGGAAACACAGTGCCGATAAAGTGGACCCTAACCCAGCATGCTTTCCACAGCCTTCATCCCCCCTTCCTGGGAGCGCAGGACCCACCCTGGTAAAGCAGTAGCCGGCGCACCAGGTGGTGTTGATGCTGATGCAGAATCTGCACTCCTCCTTCTCCACCGCGACGGTGATGTTGGTCAGCTCGCAGCCAGCGCAGCAGATCGCTTTCCAGCAACAGAAGAAGAAGCAGAACTGCAAGGACTTCATCCTGGTCTGGAGGCAAACAGGTAAGACTTAAAAATGGAATGCAAGACGCCGAAGAATTACAAGCACGATGCACGTCGACCTGACCACAAGCCAGCTTGCACACCTCCAGCAGATCTTTTCTTTATTTTTTGATTCTTGGAACACTATTGCTCTTCCTCCTCCCTCTTCATTTTTTTTTTGTCAAAGTAAAAACACATGGTAAACCAAAGCAGCCATCCAGTGATTTCAGCAGAGCAGTATTATTATTAGAGTATTATTACTGTACTAGGTGATGACTCGGAAGTAAATAAGCATCATTTCATGTGCTCTTCTGCTAACATTTGTAATGACTAGTTTTGTTTTAGAAGAAACAGAAAATTGCCTGTAACAAAAATTATTTTTGTTTTTATCACCCACTAAATGTTTTTTGATTTTGTCTATAGTTTGTGGAAAATAAAATTATTTCAGAGGCCAGGAAAACTGGTCCGTGTCACTTGCTTGCTAATAGTTATGACAGTATATAAGCTGTATTTAAGAAGCTAAGCTAACAAACCTAAATACCTCACGCAGTCATGGCAGCAAGATCTAATTTGTTCTGCAGGTCCTGAAAACCCAGTCACCTCTCAACGACCAAAGTACCAAGACTCACCTGTGATCGGCTGCCTTGCACAGGGAAGGAGAGCTGTAGACCGAGTCAGTTCTCAGTTCACCTTTTATACAAAATTGTGTGCACCGAAAACCCCAGGGATTTGCTGGGCATTAGCATGACTGATGTTAACAGGGAAGTGGGTGCAAGTGAACCCGTGTTTAGACAGACAGGGAGATCAAGCCCGAGGAAAGTAGTCTAAACGCTGCGGACCGAACGAATAAAGTATCAGAGATGGAGATGTACAGATAAATTCGATCCCCCAGCACACCCACTCCTTTACCTTGTCAAGTTAAACGGGACTCTAAGTGTATTTTTTTAACCTTTAACTTGGGAGAATTTGAATCCTTCTAAATGCTGCTGTGCCCTGTTGAAGAGGTTCCTCAAAACATTGCAGTTAATAAACTGTTCCAAGAGAAGGTTGAACGCGTGGAGGGAAGGGATAAACAAATAGAAAACACCTCCTCATCTGACTCTTACACAAATGGGAGCTTTATCTTTCTTTTCCCACCCGGCATCCAGTTCTAATCTGAATCCTGACTTTTTGATTCTTTGGAATGAGCTTTCGGCTTGGCCTGTGGCCTCCTAAATCCATTACGTTCATTCTTCCAGGTTGTGATCTCTGCATGTGATGTTCCTTGTGCTGAGAACACCACAGCACAGTTCTCCATGCTGGGCTCTTCGCTGTCTCCCCAGCAGGCCCCAACCCACAGCGAACTCCTCAGCCTGTAACACTCCGGGGTGCTTCACCCGCAGGCGTTCAGGACAGGAAGTGAGGGAGAACTTCCGTCACTATGCGCCACTTGCAATCATTCGAATACATCTGAGGAGATATTGAGCTCCTTAGAAGATGGGGTTGATTTGTTTCACAAATAATTATTAAGTAGTGCGAATGTTGCAAAAGGTCAAAGGCTGAAAAATTAAGACACATCTGAGAGTTAACAGAGTTAAATCGTGTAGGACCTTGATGGCCTCAGGGAGGACTTTGGCTCTTGCTCTGGGTTGACTAGATAAGTGGCGGGATTTTGGGAGGAGGAGTGATATGAACTGTTTGGGCCTGAACGCAACCCTCCACAGGGGATAAGTCCCATGTTGCTAATTTTTGGGGAACAAAGGCAGAAACCCGAAGATCTGTTAGGATGCTACGTCGACAGCCTCGGTGAGCCAACGGGTCTGTTCTGACTTGTGTGGTAGTCCTGAAAGTTGTGAGCCCTCATACAGCCCTGGGTGTACTTTGAAAATAGAACCAATATGATTTGTGATGGACAGATGTAGAATGTAAGAGACAGAACAAGTCAAGGGTGATGTGAAAGCAAAGTCTGAGTGACCAGCAGGATCATCCCTGCTCCTGACTCAAACGGAGGGATGAAGACGGAGTGAGTCTGGGGAAAACAAATTCAGACTAGTAACATGCATGTGATCTAACCTATTCCTAAAATGTACCAGTAAACCCAATTTATTAAAAAATAACAAATAAGAAATAAAATGAATGTCTCTGCATTTGGTTTTCTCAGAGACGCCCGGGGGGAGGATTGCACCGTATCGGTCTGCATGGTTCCCTGTGCTGAGACTGCGACTTGGCCCTGTAGTCAAACAGGGTGAGAACTCGGCTTCTGAAATGAGGACACGAAGAGCTGGTGGGGTCTGCCACACATCCGAGGAGCGTGCTGTGCCAAGACTGAAGAGACAGGCATGGGCCAAAGGGGTGCTCTTAGGGGTCCGTGACTCAAACCTGGGGGGCGCTGTGAAGGGAGGGGTTGCAGAGAAGGGAGTGAGGGTGTAGCAGTGAACCTGGTGATGCTCCAACGTGAAAAGGTCAAGGCTATGTGACACTCTTCTTTTCTGAATGAGGCCACAGTCCATGGAGCAGGCAAGCAGTGGAGAACATATGTTGTCAAGAAACCCAGTGAGGAGGAGGAAGAAGAGCTTACGGGTCCGGCAAGTGCTGCAGACAGGGCTGGAAGGATGAGGAAGCACACTACAATGGGAAGACATGTGTCCACGGCCAGGGGTTCTTTGGAGCGAGGGGACAGAGACCATGATTTCAATGACTGGGAGGAGATGACTGGGGAAATACAGATGACTCCTTCACAAGGTTTTATCACTAAGATTCATAAAGAATTGAGCACGAAGGCAATGACGAATAGCATAAAAACAGTTCAGAATAGATGGAAAACTGGTGCCACTGGAGAATTTCGGGAGAACTCACGAAGACGTGCAGAGGGCTAGTTTTGCAGTGCCAACCGAGGGACTGGCTTTCGGTGGGTGGGGTTAGTCCCACCCCAGGCGGCGCGGGGGCAGGGCCTGGCAGTGGGGGCAGGCGGTGCAGGTTTCAGTCGCTCTGTTCGTGCCGAGACCCTGAGGCCGCCTTTCCCCAGGCTCCGGAAGCAGCTCTTGTGTCTCAGTGTGCACTGCAGGAAGTGGCCGCATTGCTCACTTCCTGTTTTGTTATCTTCCTGGCAGTGTCTCTTCTCCCCGGCTCCATCCCTCTCCCCACAGCTCCTCCTGCATGGTCCCCAAGGAAGGAGGCCCCTCTGCCGGAGCCTCCACTCTGGGCCCCCCTCCGAGCGAGGCAGGCCCCCGCTGCAGCTGCTGCTCGCCAGGGTGGCGCAGCCCTGACCACTTCTCCGGACTGTCCGATTCCTGGGGCTCCCCCGTCTCACCTCCTAGGAATGACTTGTTTTTCCCGCCTGAAAACTCACTGACATACCAACTTTTGCTTCGAGCCCTCTGAAAATAAAACTCTCTTAGAGTTTCATCTCTAGTATTAATTAACTCAGCCCCGAAGCAAATGGTGAATGCTCTGCAGGAAGATGAGTTCTGTTCTTCTGAACTGGGTTAGGCCCTCGCTGCCCATCTCCAAGTCACATGTGCTTTGTCCTGCTCTTGGGGCAAACAAAGTTCCACTCCCTCCGCCTCCCACGTGTCTTCTGCTCATGGAAGCGAGGCCGAGAGGGACCACGTCAGGCAGACTGGCAGGCCTCAGCGCGGCCGCCCCTGCCGCCCCGCCCGCCGCGCTCCTGCCCAGCCGGTCCCTCCTTCCTCCACCGGCTTCGCCTGCGCTTCAGGCGCTGGCTTCCAGGAGTTCAGCTTGCCCGTGTCCTCGCTGCTGGGGATTCTGTACAGACATTCGATGGCCTACGCCTTTTTATTTACAAAAACTTTTCAAAAAATTGCTTCCTGTCTGAATGTAAAGAAATTATCTGTGCTCATATTGTGACAAAGTACCCCACACGCCTGCAGCCTGAGACCCGTTTCCTCCTCTTCTGCTTAAGAGATGTGTTTTGTAATGTCAAGTTTTAAAATAAGCAAAGAAAGGAGAGAAAAACTTTGAAAAAAATAGAAATAAAAGCTTATTTGTATAGGGGGTGGAGGGGCTGCAGGGAGGGCAGGGAAATAGGAAAAAAATAAAGCTCCAAGTATGTCATGCACAAGTACAAATTCTCAATGATGAATGTGATCATAATGTGAACTTTAAATGTACCAAGGAACTCAATTAAAAAATAAAATGTTTAGCATAGCTTTTTTCTAATTTTTAATGTATTCATTAAAGTATCTTTCGAGTTACAACATAATAAGTAATCTATACCATTTGTTATTTTCTAGACAATGACAAATATTTATTAAGTTTCAAGCACATCCAAGAGCCCAGCTATAACAGTACAGACCCTCACTGTCCAGTACAGTGGCCACCAATGATGTGCGGCTCTTCTGTCTTTGAAATCTGTGCAGCACAAATTAAGGTGTCCTACT
This sequence comes from Petromus typicus, assembly GCA_004026965.1. NCBI lineage: Eukaryota > Metazoa > Chordata > Mammalia > Rodentia > Petromuridae > Petromus > Petromus typicus. The sequence goes on along the minus strand of PVIR01002267.1, from coordinate 16,123 downwards.
GGCAGGAAATATACACTGGGTTTCAAAGGCAAAATAAAGTAGCAAGTAATAATATCAATAATTCCCAGTTTGATTATGTCTGAAAAAATACTATTTGGGATATATTAAGCTAAGTAAACATGTCATTGACTTAAAACTTTCCCTATTCCCTTATACTTTTCCCTTATTTTAAAATGTAGCATTTTAAAAAGTCACATAATGGCTCCAATCACATTTCCGGTGGACAGCGCAGGCACGGAACCCGTGGGCTGACGCCAGGACCTGCGGAGGCCGTGAGAAGCGCCCCCTGTCTAGTGTTTGGTCGGTGCGCGTTACCCTCTGCCAGGGCAGGTCGGCTGGTACAGATGAAGGGCAGCACAGTGGGAGGCCTGCGGGTGGTGGTGGTTGCGTACATGAAAACACAGTCAGGAGCCTGCTGCTGTCCAGTGAGGGCTGGGAGGGCAAGCCTGCTTCTAACCAGGTAAACTCCCTGTGCTCACACACTGGGCCTCAGATGGCACTTTATCTCCTCAGATGAGACGATGGAACTGCAAAACAGAACCAGACACTTGTCTCTGTGGCATTTTCTTCCTCAGAGAAGGATAGAGCAAAATAGCCTAGGATTCTCCTGACAGGAGGTCTTTTAGAGGCGGTGACAGCACTGTGAATATTCCACAGTGGTATCCAGTCAGAAGTCAGTACACTTGGTGTCAGTCAACTGATAATGCACAAAGCTAAAGATACTCCCCGGCTTTATAGCGATCAGATCTTGCATAGAGAGGCATTTGATAAAAACTTCTGGACCTGGTTTTCTTTGACCCTGGCTGGCAGTTTCTGGAAGCTAACACATCCAGCACTGAGAACAGTGTGCAGAGTTAGGAGTTAACGATAGACTGTTCCCTGAGGTGTGGAAAAGCCCCGACTGCGAGGCCCGCAGGAACCCAGGTACCCTGAGGATGCCAGGCGGTCCTCTCCCATCTTTTCGCTCCTTGTTTGCTTCTCACCTAACTGCACTGTATTTCTATGCACACGGAAGCCACACAGAGCTCTGGAGCAGGGACTGACAGTGCGCTCCCAGCTTTACGCTCAAGCAGGAGAAATCCTTTTGCTCACATTCCAAAGCACATACATTTACAGAGCTCGGGCTTAGGACAGTCATTATGCTAAATGTTTACAGTCCATAAACCACTGAACCTTCTCACCGAACTCCACGTTATTATTATTTATATCTAGCTGCAGCCCCAAAGCCTTGGGCCCTCATGGGTGAGACCTTGGGGAGGTGATGGGATCGTGGGTGTGTGCTGTTCACAGTGGATCGGGCCACTGTGCGTTTACAGGGACATGTGACTTGGAAGACGCAGCCTGATGGAGGAGGTGGTCACTGGGGATGTGACCTGGCAGGGTCCGACTCCTGCTCCCCTCCCTCGATCGCTCTGCTTCCTGTCCACCCTGCCATGGGCTGTTCCTCTGCAGTGCCCCTCTGCTGTGCCTTGGAACCGCTACAGACTGAGAGCCAAAATAAACCTCTACCTCCTCCAGTTCTGGGTGCTGGGTGTTGGGTCTCGTCAACGACAATCAGCATACATCAGAAATGAAGGAATAAGAAAGAAGTCCTAAAAGTAATCTGTGTGGCAGCGAGTCACTGGCAGAGTCGGCTCCCACGGGGACAGGAGGCTCCTGCACACCCGGATCACTTTTGTCTTAGGTTTGTTTTCTACCATGGAAATGGTCCAGTGGTTGGAAACATCCAGGGACTGAGCGGCATCATGATTGTCATGGCTCAGCATCAAAATGGACACATCGGACTCCTTCACCAGAGAGGAGGGAGCCGTGGGGAGGCCAGCGAAGCTGGACCTTTGGAAGAAGATGGAGGGAAAAGACGAGGGCTCTGAGCAGTGAATCATGAACATGAGGGGCTTGTTCAAAAGTCTGGCGCTAGAGAAGCAGCTGACTTTACCAAACATGCACATGCTAAACTTACTGCTAAAGCAGCTAAAGAGATGTGAGTAAAATATAAATATTTAATTTTTAAAAATCTTTTTGGAGCAAAAGATACCTTGTCTTCAGCCCCCTCAAATTCCCTTGTTTGCTTCACACACACTTGTCCCTCGTTTCTTGCCACCTGCCGAAGCAGCTCTGGAGTTTTCCTCCATGAGTGTCTTTAGCTGACCTGCAGCAGCTGCTTCAGCATCCAGAATCAGTTCGAAGCAGTCACTTTTCATGGTCATTTGGACACTGGGGAAGAAGCAAAAACTGCAGGGCGTCGGATCCAGAGAAAACCGGTTGCGGACACACCACCATGCTCCTAGGAGCCCCCCTTTCCCTTGGACAGCAGCAGCAACTGCATTCGTAGCATTTTGATTATAATTTCTAAAGATCCAGTGACAGCATTAAACCACCAAGCGATGCATCCATGGTTAGAGTGAATGGCAGAATTCTGACTCCTGCTCAATTGTTTATTAAAACCATGTAATTTAAAGCATTCTATTATAGGTGGCCCAGAGATTATTTTTTTTGCGTAGAAAAAGATCATGATTTCAGGAGTATGGTGGGCAGGGGTGATGGTTTTCTTCTTATTCTCCTTCTAGTGCCCGTAGAAGTAGAACTTTTAGGGGATGTATGACCGCCCAGGGAGCACAGTAAACAGCTCACCTCCCCTAAAAGTCAGGCGGGCATGTTCTGGGTAACTATGCGAGTAGCACACGGGGCGGGGCAGGCCACAGGGTCTGGAGGATACTCGTGGTTAGCAGCTCTCCGCTCTCCGTCTCTGTCCTGTCCTTTCTTACTTGGACGCGTTGTCCTGTGCTGTGGGTCCCTGGTGGAGAAGTGGCCTGAGTCCCCCAAACTTCTCAGAGCACAGCTCCCCCTCCAGTTCAGGCGCAGAACTTCAGACCTTTCCACAGGGGGAAGAGGATCTCTGCCTTGCTTCAGCTGCTCCTGCTGATTCTAATCCATGAAGCCAAAGTCATTGTCCCAGGACAAAAGTTCCCCTTTCCATCCAGCACTGTGAGAACTATTTCTCTCAGTCCTTGCACATCTGGGGTTGCTGAGAAAGAGAGAGAGAGAGAGAGAGAGAGAGAGAGAGAGAGATTGCAAAGCCCTTTCTTATACAGAAGACATCTGCAGAATGGCCTGGTGTTTACTCCAAGGGAGACATTCGGTAGGTAGAATGAGCTCCTGGGGAAACACGTCCTCCATGATCCCACGTGGACAACCTTGAGCAGGAAGAGCGTGTGGTCACTTAACTTTCAAGGTGAGACTGTGCTCGCTTGTCTTGGGACTTCATCGCTCCAGGAAGAGGAAAGAATGGTTTTCTTCCTGCCGCACAACAGCACTTGCAGTGGAGGTGGAGGTGGAGCTGGAGGTGGAGCATGTACACCCTCAGCAGGGAAGCTGGCCTCTCCCTCTCTGCTGCAGCAGTTCCGGCCCAGATGTCCTGAGGGAGAATTTCGGCTTTTGCGGTCCAGGTCCTCTGTGCGGCACCCGCCCCCATGTAGCTCCTGAGACCTAGAGAGAGAGAGTGAGCTGAGAGGAAGTCACAGCGGGTGCCGCTAGAGGGGGAAACCGGGTGATAGGTGGGAGGCACATCAAGCGTCCTTTGGGGACCTTGTGAGGAGCTGGGACCTGATCCAGACTCACAGGAAGAAGTGGCGAAAGGAGGCTTTGGGGTCGTCGTAGTCTGCGATGGGGAGGGTGAGGAGAGAGCAGGGTGGGGAAGAAGGATGAGAAAGGTCCAGAGAGGAGGGGAGAGGGGCCTGGGGAGGGCGCGGTGTGAGGAGCCCCCAGGACACCGGGACAACCGCAGAGACTGTGACTGTCCACAGAGACCCTGGCCAATGCCGGCTGGCCAACCTCGTGCACCAGCTTTATGCTCCACCAGGCTTCAAAATCCAGGGTCATCTCAAAAAGGATTTTCGTTTTTACAAGCCAGAACCGAGGTTCACTTTATAGACAATCTATTAAGTCTATTATGGAGACCTTAAAGTATCAAGTAGAGTTTTTTTTAAGTAGGATTTTTATAGGCACAAAAATAAAAACAAAACAAAAAAAATCTCCCTTCGGGCAAGACAATGTTTTTTTTAATTCAGTATCAGTCTTTCTTCCATTTTCAGACCAGCAAATTTCTTCCAATATTCTAATAAAAGCAATCTCAGCTGATCGCTTCTACCTCTGAGCCATTCTTTTTGATGTGACATCTCTTCAGACCCTACTATTTTAAAAGGCACAACACTGAAAGAATAGTTCTTTAAAAGGCAGTGCTTTTGTGCGGGTTGGCATAGTTAAGAATTTCTTAAAAATGGGTCATAGGGCTTTTGAAGTGTGTGGGAAGAGCCGCATCCCAGGCAGAGGTGCTATAATGGAAGATGACAAGCAGCTTAATTTTAATAAACTAGGCTGACCTTGGAAAGATGAAAGCCGCAATACCCCAGATCCATCTGTAACATGGGCAGAAGGGTGGGGAGAGCACACAGCGTCTGAAATTTTCTGGTTTTCTTTCACACATTCAGCACACCTCCATATATATGACATGACCCCAGCTTACGCACACGTAGTTCTTTGGAAATTTTTATTGCCTCTGGAGAATCAATTTGGCTCTCTGTATGAAGTTTTGTGATTGATAGCAAATAACTTTGCACCAGGTCATAATGGTGATGGAATTACTATCGTGACGAGTCGTCTACCTGCTCGCCTATGTTCCCTGCAGCACTAGTCACTGTACCACGATGTGCAAACAATGAAAAGTGTCCGCTGCCGCTGGGAGGTGTGAAGATAGTGGAACAGTCCCTGAGAATAAGGTAGTCCTGCCATCCTGACAACTGAGGTGAATTCGGGGGTCACGGTGGGTGATGAGTGAGATAAGTCAGGCACAGACGGACAAGCAAGGCATGATCTTGTTTAAACGTCGATTCTGAGAAAACCTCCGATCCCGGCTCTCAGGAGTTATGAGGGAGAACATGGAAAAGGGAGAAACGCTGATGAAAAGGTCTGAACTTTCATTATCAGCTGAATCAAGTATGGACACCTAATGCCAGAGCTCGGTGACCTCAGTACTAATCTATTCTGTACCAGAAAACTGCTAAAAAATTTGATTTTCAGTATTATTCTTATCACATACAAAATGAAAAGCGAGTTCTGGTAAATGACAGGTGTGCTAATTAGTAACTTTTGATTAGATGACAATAAATCGTGTATGGAACATAGAGCTGAACTCTGGCAAATACTCATTTTCTTAACCCAAGGCAGTAGTCCTGGAATAACCTCTGTATGCTTGCTGTGAAATGGAAAATGACCTGTTGTAAGTGGAGAATGATAAGGGTGTATACTCAAATCAGGAGTCTGGTGTCTCAGAATTACGTCATGGAGACAACTGTATTGGAGTTTGCATCCAAGTTCGCCACCTTTTCTGTAAAGAGCTGGGCAGGAAATATTTTAGGCTCAGTGGGTTGTCTGGTGCCCATCTGTGGTCTGCCACGCTCAGGACGAGTCAGCCATCTATGACACCTATGTGTGTCTGTGTTCTGAAGTCCCAGGAGAACTTCATGAGAACTGGCAGGGGCCCACGTTTGGCTTCCGGGCTGTAGCTTGCCTATTCCTGGTCTTTATTGTCTGAGTTTAATTGTATATTGATGGAGAAACCTGACAGAAAGGTTGAAAACCAGTGGCTGCCAACGGTGCTTGCTGGGCCAGTATCAGCAATTTTCGACCCTTTCCTTGCTGTGGGGACAAATTCCCTGGCAACCACAACAAAAGCAGAATTTTTCATTTTGGCTCCTGTTTCAGTCCAGGTGAGGACAGCATGAAGAGGCACCTGGCGGAGGAAGAGGAGCAAGCAGGGAGAGACTCAGGGGGAGCCAGGGAGGCCATATGACCTTCTGGGTAGGGTTACATCCCAGCACCCCCAACAGCAAGTCAGCCATGGAGTCCTCATAACCCTGGGAGAGCTTGTGAGGCTTGGAAGAGGCCTCTGGTTGTACAGCACAGCACCAGCTGGGAACTGCAGTGCAGAGCAGAGGGCCACCTCGCCCTCCAGCTGCTAACTCTGAAAGTCGAGCTGGGCCTCACAGGACATTTCACCACACAAGCCGTTGGCATCGTGATGGGGCCCGCTGCTCGGAGAACTTTCTGTGGGAGCAGCCTCACGGGTTCAAGGAGAGAGAAATCAGAGTGTCTTAGTTATTTTTCCTCATTTCTGAGGCAACATACCTGACACTCACAGTTAAAGGAGAAAAGGTTTATGTAGCTGGCTGCTTGTAGAGGTTTCACGCTGTAGTCGGCTGGCTCCCAGGCAGGGTGGCACACAGCAGAGGGGCTTCGCAGAGGAGAAATAGTCCATGGCAGGCAGAGGACAGCAAAGGAGCAACACAGTGAAGAGGCAGCAACGGCAGCGGCCAGTGACAGACAGGAAGCGGCTGTGGCAGCTTCTTTCTGCCCCTTAGACCCTCTGCAGGCTGCCCACCAAAGGGCAGGCAGTGCTCACACCCAGGGGATGGCACCTGGGCCCTACCCTCACCTCCTTACTCCTTGCATCACACACTCCAAATCCAGCCACCTTCAGAATGCTCCACGTATGTATAAATGTGCCTTTGGGGAACATCTAGACAAAAACAATAACACTGAACTCAGTTATTACAAAACCAGAATAATTACGTGTAGCCGACTTACCGGGTGATCTCTGAAGTCCTGGTATCTCACCTTAGAAAGGTGTGCTTTGCTTCTATCACCTTCCTTAGTTGGTCGAGAGGCCTCCATACTGCAGAATACGTGTGACTCTCGGCCACTGACTTACTGCAGTGCAGGCAGAGGCCTCAGGAGGATTAGATCTCGCCTGGTATTCTTAAGTATCATCCTCTTCTACACCTTACCTACACCTGATCATTCACTCAGTCCCAGTTTAACTGCAGAGGGCCAGGGCACTGAGTCATCCTGTGTGCTGCCTGAGACTGCAGTAAACAATTACAGAGTCAGGGCTGAACACGTCCTCTGAGGTCTGTGGTCTCCAAAGAAGGCTAGATCTAAGATCCCATTCCCAGAACCTGTCCTGTTTCCTTATACAACCAAAGAGACTTTCAAAATCCGATGAAGGGTCTTGGGATGAGATTATCCAGATCCAGGTGGGTCCAGCAGGAGCAGGAGGCCTGAGGAGCATAGAGAGAACGCGGTAGGTGGGCCATGGATGAGCCCTGATTACAGCGGCCGTGGGAGCTATGTCATGGCAGAGGTGGCCCCAAACGGAAGGATGCCGGCCGCCTCCCGGAAGCTGGGCAGGGCTGGGGGTGCAGTGACCCCAGCACTCTGCCAGGACTTTGACTGTGGCACAGTGACTGCTGACCTGCAGACCAGTGCACTAACACGTCTGTGCTGCTTTGAGACAACAGTCTTGGATGGTCTGCGGCCCACAGGTCTATGACAGTGTCTCCTCCCTTTCTGCTCTCTCCACGTGGCCTCAGCTCAGCTGCAAGGAGCCAAGCTGCACCAGAATCGCTGCGCACATGAAGAGGCATCGTGCTGCCACCCAAGACTACGACAAAGACCTGCTCTCTCCCTCATGCACGTTTATCCCTCCTGCCCCGATTGTGCGGCCTCAATTCCAACTCTGTTTCTGGCATTTTAGTTTTGTTTTCTCCCACGGTTTGATGTTTTTCTGTCTCATTCAGAATTTGGATGAGAAAACTTTTGACTGAATCAGCTGGCTCTGGGGCTGGTCCTTCTGTAGGGCAGTCAGTCTGTCCCCGTCAATTTCCGTCAAGGAGGCTCGCCCAGTTAATGTCTGATAAGCAAAATCGCAATGCAGCATTGTTATAACATATTTTCCTCGGAAGAGAGGACAGTGACTGATGCAGGCACACGTGAGAGCCTCCCCTAGGTTCTTTGTGAGGGTCACCCCATGTTATGTGAGAACGCAGGGTGTCGGGGCTGAAGTAACCCACACAAATCTCACACGGAGAGTGTGCGGCCGAGGCAGCGGTCCGCTCTGACGAGTGCCACACAGTTCTGAAACCCTGGAGCAAGTTAAAAACTCAGGTGTGTAGCTAGCTGTTTTTAAAGGTAACTGTGCAGAAAATAAAAACTTCCTGAGCATAGATCTGTGCTCTTGAACTTCCAGATCAATATGCTGTTCACTTAGATGTTATAATATAGGACTTTTTACAAGCCATTTTCATTATTGATTCCTCTCTTTCCTTTCAAAATACTTTCATTTTGTTCTGTATCTTTCCGTGTCACTAAATATTCTTACCGAACTAGATTACAATTGTTACATGAACTTTGGTGGACCAAACCATTTTCTTATGACTAGACAAGCAGGTTTTATTTACTTTTTGTCATTATGAGGAATATTGCAAACAAAAATAACTCTTAATCTGCAGTGCAGTTGTTTTCTTTAACTCACATAAAGAGCTAAGACTACAGGAAGGCATCTCTGTCTGTACTCATATCTGATGGGAGACTTAAAAATACAGTGCAGGTTTAATTTGAAAACTTTACATAAAAACATGCATTGCCAACAATGACAGGAAAAGTACATTACAAGTTTCATTTTCAGGACCTCTTCATCCTGAAATATTTAGGAGAATTTATGCCACCACGTCATACTGTCATCCAGTGATTTTCAAACATTTCTACATTTGCCGCATCTTGATCATCTCTCATACAATGTGTATGCATGTCTGCATAGACATGAACATTCATATGATACGTGTTCTTCTAAGATTTTCAGTATAAATTGCCAGGAGTGTGTAGAAGGTGTTATCTCAGCAACTTATGTGGTCGCCTCTTTTGCCCGTTGGCCAGTTAAAACAATTGTAATCATTTGTATTTTCTTTCTTAATTACAAATGAGGTCCGGCACTGTTGCATTTGTTTATTTAAATTTATTTGGTGAATTGTCTGCTCATCTAACTTGCCTAATAAAATCTGAATGGAAGGATTGCGTCTTTATTTTAATACAGAATCTTTAAGTTTTAGTACAGCCAGACCCAGCAGCCTTTCCTACATAAGCACATCCTGGTGCTTCAAGGCCGACCCCAGAGCTGCTGTGTCCTGGGTGGGACAAGTGGCACCTGACGTTTGCCCTCTGGACCCTGGCTGTGCCCACGTGGGGAGAGCAGGCAGGGCACGTGTGACAAGGCTGCAGTGTGTGCCAGCGCCACCGGAGCAGAGGCCCCGAGTCGTGCCCAGGCTGAAGCAGCCTCTTCAGAAGATCTCAGCAACGGGCCTGACCAGGACAGGGAACGTCCGTGGGCAGAGGAGCGCGGTGATCGGAGCATCATCAGGAAATGAACAGGCCCAGAGAACGAAGCTGCAGTGCTGCATGGAGCCCGTTCTTTCTGGAGGAAGATGACGTCTCAGTGCTGTTTTAATCTGCATTTGTCTGTTGGCCAGCAGTGTCTGGCATGTTTGCATAGGTGTACTGGCCATTTACTTCTGTGAAGTGTCTGTTCATTAAAGTTGCTCATCTTTTGAATGAGTCCTATCTGGGGGATTTAACTTTTTTGTGTTCCTTGTGTATTCTAGATATTACTCCTCTCTCCAAGGTTTAACTGGCAAAACTTCTGGAACACAACGTGTAAATATAGAGGAAAGTAAAAGATAGATAACAGGAAGCAAGGAGGCAGCTCCTCTGTCGTGGGAAGAAGTTCAAGACGCGGAAGGAGGGGGAGGAAAGAGACTTAAAGGAACGAAGACGTGTTGCCGCCATGGGCCCAGCCCACGAGGACCACAGCCATTGTGTACTGTGAACGTGTACTGAACAAATTAAAACAAAACCAGGAAACCAAAGGACCTGAGCAGCCCATTTTCCCAGCACGAACCTTGCACCCAAGGCCAATCCTGTTTCTTTAGAAGGTGCGTAAGAGCTCTGGTGTTTTCCTCTGCTCCATGGAGCAGACAGAGAAGACTCTGCCTGTTTAGTCTGCAGGGCTCGGGTGCCCTTGTGCCTGTCACTGGGGTGAGTCACGGGTGTCCCAAATGCTCTGTTGCCTGGAGAAGGAAAAGGTGGCAGTGGCCATGACGGTGGCATTTGGGAAGAATCCGATCCGCAGTTTAGATGGAATAGTCTCGAGGCTTATCTCCAGGCGACTGACCTTTAGAGTGAGTTGCAGTGTCAATTTCCAGATTAAGGCCAAGGGTGGGAGGCCCCACCAGGAATCCCGGAGGAGCACTGAGAAGTCGACACTGGTTTAGATCAGGAGCACCCAGGACCTGGGACCTTGAAGAGGACATTGGGACGAACGTCTCACACAAGGGGTGCTGTTTTGAACTTGATCAGCAGTTTCATAACCATCGAGGAGGGAAGATGGTTTGGGGTTGCTATTTCCTGACCAGTCAAGTAGCATTTCAGGTCTTATGATTCTGGTTTCATTCTACATACTTTTCATACCCCTAGAAGTTGTACTTTAGGAAGAAATATTAAAAATAGAAACTGATGTTTGAAATCAGAAACTCAGGTGTCGGCAGTATAGACTGTTTTATTTCCTTTGTGCGCTTGGACCTCTGAGATCTAAGACTTTAAAACCACAATTACAAGTGAGACTTTCAGTTTCTGCCCCGGAGATTTGTCCCCTTTCAGGTGGCTGCCAGCAGGTGAGAGTTCAGCGAGGTGTTGTCACCAACTGCCGGACTCCCGGCTCTCGGGCAGGTGTGGCTGAGCATGCAGCCCCCAGGTCCTCACCGGGTTTACCCAGAAGCAAAATGCCACTGGCAGCCGAAATGGGCCTGTTGCTAAATCAGAGTCTTACTGCTGCTGTGTGCAGACTCGCTGAGCAGTAAGAGAGCATCTTGGTGCTAACCGACCCATTACCTGTTTGAGATGGCAGCTCTGATCTCATTCCAGACAGTATTCTACTCTTATCCGAAGCACTTTTGCGGCAAACGCTTTCTCTAGCGTTGTACCATCTGTATTTTGTTACTTTCCCTTACTTATAAACTTTTACTGTAGATAAAAGTCACTTGTCCTATGTAAACTGCTTTTGGATTTTCTGAGCATGAAGATGTCAGTCTCCCAGGTCTGGAGGGAGCACTCAGACTGCACTCGAGAAGCTCGGGTCTTCAGAAGGTCTGGGCAGGAGGCTCAGACCACAGCTGAGAACGAGGCCTGAGAGATGCTCTAGGGTTCAGTGAGCCTGAGCAGTCTTGGCTGTTAGCCTCCTCTTCCTCTCTGAAGATCACGTCCAGGAGGCTGCAGATCCTGTGCTCAGATCACGTCCAGGAGGCTGCAGGTCCTGTGCTCAGATCACGTCCAGGAGGCTGCAGGTCCTGTGCTCAGATCACGTCCAGGAGGCTGCAGGTCCTGTGCTCAGTGTCTTCTTTTCAGTGTCGGCATCAGAGATAGTGGAAGATGCTGTATCAGAGATGGAGAGCCGAAGAGGACCATGCCACAAAGACACTTTCCTCAGACATTTTAGCCCATCATGATGTCTCTATCTGATGCTGCTCATTCACCCCGATTCCTCCTTAGAGGCCTTCGAAGTTGGTACCTCAGATGGTGACTCTGTGACAGCGCGGCTACGCCTCTGCTGACCCCTTCTGGAGGAGGACCTGGTATCCAGCTGCTACCAGCCTTTGCTTTAGCTTGCTCCACTTTGGGGGGCCCCTTTCCACTGCCCAGGCAGGACTCAGGTGTGAGGGCCAAGCTGGACCACGGGACTCAGCTCTCGGGACCAGCACTGAGGTTGCCAGTCTAGAGTCGACAGGAGATGACAGATCCCTTCCACTTTTCCCCGTAATATTTCCAGCTGGTTATTTAGCACAAAATCAGGTCACAATCAAGCTTTGCTGAAGAACAGAGGAGACACAACTCAACAAAGGTAAAGGAAGATGGAAGGAAAAATAATGGTTTGCTGTGGGGGTCAATGACTGTGGACGTGGTGGGGAAAGCACAGAAAGGGAAACCTACAGATTGGAAAAGCTATTTGTGACTTCCACAGTTTTGAGCTTGCTCTAGTTTCAACATAGCTTGAGCTTCTTAGTCCCCCGGGTGCCGATGCTGCAGAAGCACAAAGCTGTGTTTTTCACGGGTCTGACCCTGAGACTCTGACCGGTGGGTCTGTGCTCTCCTCTGAGCAGAAAGACCTGGTTAATACTTGAAATGCTATATGCAAAAAAAGGAAATGAGAGATAGATTAGCAGTTGAAAATATATTCTTTTAAGATGATGACACACAGTATATTTATCATTGTTATCTCTAGTTATTTTACTGTGAAATTTTATTTTTTCATAGAAATTTTAATCTTTTCTTTATTAATATCTGCTTATGTTACATTAAAATAAAAAAGGTCAGTGTCCTTGAAAACTCAGCAGAGTCGTTGATAACAAACAAACATATCTGAAAGTTCATCTTTTATTTTAAATTGCTGTCTGCAGCCACCCCCTTGCCATTCTGTTCGTTCTGTCCTCTCACCCTGAGGTCCGCATTGGGTGGTGACTCGGAAGGATGGGTGAAGACTTAACAATGCCCCATGGGTCAGCCAGGGGCATTGCTAGGGTCTTATGGTGAAACAAAGTCACGGCAAGCTCTGGTGCACCTTGGTAAGTCCACTGGCGTCCTCAGCGAGACTCTGGTAGGCCAGGGTGCAGGAACTAGATGTCATTCACCACTGTTGCTACAGCAGATTCCTAGCCAATTTGAAAGGATCAATTCCGGTAAGTGCTTGTTGGATAAAAGGAAAAGAATGGTCTGAGGTAGTTGAGAGGGCTTAGACTTTAGGCTTGAACCCACTTTTGTGGTCTTCTAGCTGAGTGACCACAGGAACTCATTCCTTTCTGGTCTCCAGAACATTTCAGGCTGGCAAGGAATACCCTTCTTTTGTTAAAGGTCACATGAGAAGTGACAATACATGGATATTACGTGGTTCAGGATATGGGTTTACTATTCACTCCTTAGCTCTATTGTAAAAATAAGACCTTGAAGCTTGAATCATAATTTTTTTTTTTTTTGAGACAGGGTTTTGCTTTGTAGTACAGGCTGGCCCTGAGCTCAGCCTCAAACTCACATCACAGCAATCCTTCTGCCTCTGCCTCCCAAGTGCTGGGATTACAGGTGTGAGCCACCACGCCCGGCATTGTGGTATGTGGTACTGGTTGCTGCTGGGGGTGGGTCTCCACACCCAGTATTGTATGTGGTTACCGGGGAATCGAACCCGGGCCCTTGTGCTTGCAAGACAGGCGCCGAACCACTGAGCTAACTCCCCGGCCCCTTGAATCATAATCTTAACCTGAGAATGATCGTCCCTTCTCAGAGAATGTGAATGACTTGCTTCGTGTTAGCTGCCTTGGACTCCTCCAACCGGGGTTTCCCTCACTGGTACTGAAGCTCTTCTCCTACAGTAAGATGCAAGACTTGCTGGAGCCAAATCCAGGGGTAGCTGGACCAAGAGGGAAACTTTCCAACTTGAAATCTGCAGTCCGCTTCCTCTAAGAACTGATAAGTACTTACGTGGATTACATTCCTTGAAAGGACTTATACTGAACTTTGTGAAGGAAGATAAGAAACTTCTGGCTTAAATTCTGCATCTACTTATTCCCCAGGGACATGCAGGTGGGATTCTCTGAATCTTTTTCTTTTGAAGGACAGTTTAAATAAATCTTTGGGGAACTGTTTCCACCACAGAATTGGCTTTTATAGTGGTAATGAGACTAGATGGTCTCATAATCAAATCTCAGTCCAGGGCATCAGAAAACTTCATCTTTGAGAACACGAATGATCAGTTGAATACTTCTCATCATTTACGTTCATATAAAGTTCATGGGGGGGAAGATGTCTGACCAGTGTCTCCTTAATATTCTTTGACTATTGTTCTCAACTTATAGATGTATTCTAGAGGGTCGTAAGGATGACGAGAAGAACAACATTAATTCTAGCCCCCAGTTTACCAACTGTGTATGAGGTCTTCGTATAGCTCAGGTGATCACTGAGGTTTTTTACCCGACTTACAGGAAGGGAAGCTGAAATTCAGAACAATGACTTAAAGCCTCTCAGAATTAGATGTGACCCTGAAAGTCATCTAACTGAGTCATTAATTATTTGTGAATGGGCTTTATTGTTGTTAAACAATTTTGGGAAGTACCTGGAACTGAGAGGAGGGAGCTGCTCTTATTTTCCATCTGACAACCGGCAGTCTCTTCTTAAACCATCTTTTTATGTCTGGGTCACATCAGATGATAGTAATAGCACTAGCCAAACTATTTTAAAGTTTGGCCTCCTGAGCCGATGCTATGGAGAGGTTTCAGAAGGCACTGTGTATCAGGCATTGCTGTTGGGAATGTTGTAACACTCTCTGCATAATAATTCTGGTTTGGCTCTGACAGAGGCCTTGAAAGATGTGGTACTTGACCCTGCCCCTGACTACCTCAGAAACCATCTAAACATCTATGTACAAGCCTATGGTACACCGTCCTTAATATTCAGAAACTCACAAGTCAGAATATTAACACGTTAAGATGATTAAAATACTAAATGAAACTTGTTGCATATTAATATATCTGGAAGATGTTTACAAAGTCAACATCCAACAAATCCTATCTACAGCTTCAGAGACAGAGTGCGGGACCCTCCTGCTAGAGCACGAGATCGGACAGCAATGGCATGAGAATGGTCATATTTCTCCTGACCCTGAAATAAATATCACAGGACAGAACAGTATTAAATTCCAGACATAATAATCCAAGGGTATGAAAATACCTGAGTCCTGTTTCTCCTTGTAGCCAGCGGCACGTTGGACGGTGCAACGTGCCTGGCAGACACAAGAGGCGGGGAGTCACTCCAGAAAACACGTCCCTTCCCCTACACAGGTGAGTCAGTAGCGTCGACATTTTCAAATGTCAGCTGCTGGATTCCTGTTTAATTCTGGTTGGCACCAAGTAACGTTAGTCCATTTATTCCAAAAGCTACTTTGGACCACCTGCTAGGGGCAGGAGCCACAGCCGGCTTCAAGGGAGACAAAGACAAACACTAGTTAGGGTTTTCCCCACAGTCTTCAGCCCCAGGGGCAGACAGACACACAGACAATGAGTTCAGCATTGTCCCTGAGGTGTGAGCAGGGGACCCGCGGGACCCCAGGAAGCCAGTCCCTGTGTAGCAGGGTGACCTCCACAGAGGTGCAGGCCGCGGCGCTCTGGACCTCCGTGCGGAAACTGTGCTGGTGTGATGGCGCTGAAGGACGCGAGGTTCCCAACGTCGCGTCGAGGGCTTCGGACAGTGTCTGCGGCTGTGACCTGCACTGCTGTCGGTGGGCGGCGGACCGGGTGGGAGATGGGAGGATGGAGGGCGACACGGGGCCCTGCCTCCCTGGACAGCTGGATCCCTCGTTCCTGCCCGCCTCCCTCCCACCTCGAGGGCCATGCAGCCTCAGACCCTTTCCCCAGCTCATTCCGCTGCCTTTGCCTTTCCGGGTCTCAGCCCCCAGCCCTCCTGGGGGGGAGCGTGGTCACATCTCCACAACAAAGACTCTGGAGGCTCCCCGCCACTCCACGATGGGCCGACGCGCACCCACAATCCTTCCGACCCTTAAATTCATGTACCTAAGAGTTAATCTACACTGGCCGAGAAAGTAAATGTGTTTGTCAACAGCTTCTTTATGAGGGCAGTTAGGAGAAATGGGGCCAAGAAGGTGTCCTAAGCTGATAAGACTGGTGTTCTTATGAGGGAGACGTTAGGGTGTGGACGGACAAGACCGACTCAGACTCGCCAGCCGTGGGCTGGGGTGGGCGCTTAGCGGAACAAGTCGGGAGCGGAGCCCAGGCCGGCAGAGCTGCCCCGAGACCTCACCGGGAGCCGGCGGGGGGCCAGAATGCCCCACAGTACCTGAATGACACGATTCACTTCCAGGCTGACATTATGTCTTGCTTCTCTTTCCTGCGGCGACCTTGTACCAAGGGCCAAGATTCTCCTTCTCTCTTCTCCGCGTTGCTCTTCCAGACCGCGGTCCAACCCGGAACCTCCTCTCTGGCCTCCGGCCTTCTCTCGGGCCTCCGTCCATGGCCGATCTCTCCGCCCTCCGTCCATGGCCGATCTCTTCACCTCCTCTGTCCATGGCCGATCCCTCTGCCTCCAGGGCGCTTCATGCTCCATGCTCATGCTCCATGCTCCATGCTCCACGCTCCACGCTCCATGCTCATGCTCCATGCTCATGCTCCATGCTCCATGCTCC